>JAWDGP010000815.1:17500-35000 GCA_033675545.1 Elysia crispata | reverse complement strand
TTGCTGCCGCCCAGAACGAGGCGAGTGACCGGAAGTAAGTCTTTCTGTGTGACCAGATAACCTTGAGGATTTCCGCACTGGTTGCAAAGCTTGGGTTGGTTCTCACAATTACGTTCAACATCTGCAAACAAAAAGCAAATGCATCATGATTTTTTAGAGGCGAGACTGTAATGTCTGCAATGGATAGTAAAGTTTTATCAAAAACGTATCCCGTAAATGATGGCAAGAGAAAAATTTAAAAACCAGCTAGTATTTTCTAAACTTTACTAAGACCACAGATGTTTATTATTATCTTTTATCCAGGTTTAAAATTTGGATTTTTTTATAGCGTTTTTTTTATCTTTTTCACTAAACAATATTTTTGCGCTTTAATACTATACCATAGGAAAAGGTGTATCGCATCAACGATTTTCTTATAGATTTTATCACAAGCCTAGTCTATCTTAACGATCTTAGGTTTTACAGCTACAACTATTTAATAACTATTTCATAAAATTCTAAGAATCTTCTTTCTTGAGGCGATTTATGTCAAGTAGAAAGGGGTGATTATATTTTGCTATAGAATTCTTTTTTTATTATTATTATTTGGAGTTAAAAAAATTTTGAATATCAATTTCTAAATCGCCTTGGCGCGCGGTTCATAATGGAGCTTATTGGGAATTCTAAAAATTGGTATAGATAATTTTTTTTTAAATTTTGCGCATTGGAGGAAGGTTTAACACGTTCTAAATTAGATTAAACGTATAATACGTTCGAAGCGAATTATAAGATGCTTTAGATTTTACTGCAGATTTTCTATTTCTTTTGCTTTTAGTATGTATTGTTTAATACATGACAAAACTGTCTCTTCGTACCCTGTCAAAATGAAGTTTTTTGAAAAGGTTAAACGTTTTAAAGAAATTGAAATATATGAAACAATAATTATTACATTAACCGTTTCCAAATTTTCTTTCTCAGGAAACTTCCCGCGTCATGATCAAAATCCAATAGAATGATGGAGTAGTTGATAATGAAATTTGACTTCAGTATTTTAATTTCTTTTATTTTTATTGCAACTTCAATTCCAAGACATAACTGAGAAAATCTTTTAAATCCTATAAAAAATACAAAATTCGCGCAGGAGAGAACTGGCCATTGCTCTAATCGTGGCTTACAATGTAACATGAATATACGGAAAATTAACTCAAATCATGCTGAAATTATTGCATTTCATGTGGGTACAGAGTGATAACTTGATGAATAATAACTGATTATACAAAAGGTGTCAATCACAAACAGTCTTGTAATAATCAAAATCTATTGACGGGTCCTTTTAAACATTTCCTGTCCTGTAGGTTGAAATAAACAGGTACCTTTTTGGAAGACAGTTTAACTTTAGACATGTTTTCCTTGAAATTCATAGCCTTCTAAAAGTTCATTTTTTGAAAGGGTTCTTTAAATCGATCAGGAGAGTAAAGAAGAGCCAATTGTCCGTGATATCGTTACCTTCCCCGTCATCGGGCAGCCTGGTCCAGTCGTAGTTCTTGCTCCCGTCACGGCCATACCACGCATAGTTCCCTGCCAGGTCACCAGTTCCTGGCTGGGCGCAGTACAGGAAGATCTTCTGGCTACAGAACTTCTGCTCTGACATGCTATGCAACACAAGGGGTAGGGGGAGGAAGAGGCGAGGTGAGTTATGTTGAGCTTGTCAACGAGGAATATGATTTTGGGTTTTTTTAATAGCTAAAGGTAGACGTTTGGAACGCAATGATAGGCTAAGCGCAGCAGAGCCAAATAACTTGATATTGTAACTTCTACTTTTACTGTTATTGCTGCTGCTGTTGTTGCTGATTCTATTTCATTTACCACTACTTCTGCTACTTCTACTGCTACTACTACAAATACTGCTACTACTACTACTACTACTACTACTACTACTACTACTACTACTACTACTACTACTACTACTACTACTACTACTACTACTACTACTACTACTACTACTACTTCTGCTGCTGCTGCTGCTGCTACTACTACAACTACTACTACTACTACTACTACTACTACTACTACTACTACTACTACTACTACTACTACTACTACTACTACTACTACTACTACTACTACTACTACTACTACAACTACTACTACTGCTACTACTACTACTACTACTACTACTACTACTACTACTACTACTACTACTACTACTACTACTACTACTACTACTACTACTACTACTACTACTACTACTACTACTACTACTACTACTACTACTACTACTACTACGACAAATGATTTTAGAACTAACGCTGCTCCTGCTTCAAAATATTCTGTTGGATCGTTTTCTTCTAATAGCGACCCACTTGAGAAACATTTTACTCTACTCACATTATTTTCATGCACTGCTATTTCTGTTATGATATGTCTCGTATTTAATTGAGTGTCCATGTCAGAATAAGTGGTTCAATGTTATTTCATATTTCTTCAAGAAAGAAAAAAATTAGAAGCGAAATGAAAAATAGCTAGGCTAAGACGATGGTGATGATGATACTAATACATCTATATCGATATGAAACTTTTACTTACACTGTGCCCACTGCAGTAATGTTTATGGTGATGTATCGAATGGTGATATCTACTGGTTCATCATCCGTAGGTGGGTACTCTGGATCTTCTGGTTTCACAATCTACACATGAAATGAATAAAGGGACATAATGTAAGAAATTTAGATAAAAATGCCAAGTTCTTCGTTATATCAGATTCTTCGACTTAACCGATCACTCTACAACAGGAACATTTTTGAAAATCAAGATCTCTGTTTGTAATAGATAATTGTAGAAATGGTGACAAATCTTAGAGCTGTCAACTATGAGGGATTAAGATCTAATTGTATTTTTAAATATGGCAGACTTAACAAAGTGTCTTGGATTACTCTCACTACAATTGATGCTGTTATGGTAGTAATAATTTATCCGAGTTCGTGACAGCTTGCAGGAGTTTGAGATGACGTCATGCGACAAAAGGCCCAGAATGAAACTTTATATGCTCCAAAGTGTTTTATTAGAGTTATTTAGTTAATTCTCCATTAATCTTTTGCAAAGTTGTTTTCATAATATGTTTTTTATCCTCTTCAAGTTTTAAATTTATTTCTGCCTGAACATCCATACCTTTCACAATATGATTTTTTCATATAATTAATATCTATCGGACCGATAAGTAGCGATTAAGCCACATCTGCAAGACCTAGATCTTGCTGTACATTAAAAAAGATAGATTTCTTAAGTTCTTATGCATTTCTATCTCTTACCATTATATTTTGACCGCTAATAAAAATGAGTTCCAGTAAGTGGTACAATCTTTATTATCGACAGCAAGATAAAGGAGGACATAGTCATGCCCCTTAAGAAGGGGGTTTCCGACCTATATAAAGCACATTTTTAACTCTCTTAAAGAAGAAGGTCGTTCAAGGGTCCCAGCCTCGGCCCCGCCACTCAAGGATAGATCTATATTTAGACGGCTGCGGGAAATTTCCTTGTCCTGTTCAGGTAAACTTTCAATTATCTCTGAACAAAGAAGCGATGTGAAGTGAATACCTGATAACAGGTGTTTCACATGTTTCTCGGAATGCCCGGTCAACTCGAAATTCTCACCAGAATACCAAGTGGAGGATTTCTGTGAATCTTGCATCCAACTGGAACAGGAGGTTCGCCATCAGGCCCATCCAAAGCTCTCAACTCCTCAACCACACGTCCTCGAACTTTGAACCCACGTCTGGCTCGCTGGCATGAGCCCAGACCCTCTGTTTGGGTTCAGGAGTGAAGAGGTGGAAACAGGGGAATGGGTTGTGGTCGTTAGAGCAGTTGATGTCAAATGTAAGCCTTTTTTTTAAAGTATGCTTTGTATGTGATGATTAAGTTATGCCTTTTAAGGAATGGAATTTGAATGAAGTACACCAAGCATGGTTGCAGTATCGCAGGCAAAGATTCAATCTTTCATGTTTACTTCAACACTAAAGTTATGCCTAAGCACCGGATATTCTTTCTTAAAACCAATGCATGCAGGCCCAAACATGATTATTTTGGTTGCAGTAGCAGCAGTAGTAGTAGTTGTAGTAGTAGTAGTAGTAGTAGTAGTAGTAGTAGTAGTAGTAGTAGTAGTAGTAGTAGTAGTAGTAGTAGTAGTAGTAGTAGTAGTAGAAGTAGCAGAAGTAATATATGAAGCAGTAAAAGTAAATTTTGTCTTTGAAATTATATTAGTAGGAGTGGTAATAGTAGATGTTCGAATCTCTCTCTCTCTCTCTCTCTCTCTCTCTCTCTCTCTCTCTCTCTCTCTCTCTCTCTTTCTCTCTCTCCATCTCCCTCTCCCTCCTTGTCTCTGTATTTCTCATAGCATTTTAAAATGATTTTTGGTCAGATTTGACAGATCATAGTTTTTACTGACCGATGTATTCTATGTCTCTACCGACAGAATTACTGTTAAGCTAGCAGATAGAAAGCTACTTACTACTGGGCCTATCGCAGACGAGTTCTCCTACTTCGAAGCTGAGCTGTGGAGTTGGATTGGGCCATGGTTTGCCGTTAGAGGGTGGATTAATCGACAGACACACCTGGATAAGTTGAAAAGGACAAGTCATTAATTAGAATAAAAAAAATAATTGGTTTGGGGAGTAAGGGGGTCAGAGGAGGAGAAATTGGCAGGGGAGGGGAAAATTTGAAAAGTGCGGAAGAGAAAATTGTAGTTTAAAAGCAAGCTCATGGTTGTAACTTGTAGATAATATATTTTATATTGACGTTTATGATGCTTATGTTGACAAAAGAAAGAGAAAAAATATAACATCAAGAAAAATAACAGGGACAGGAAGGAAAACATGAAAAAGAACAAGTAGAGCATGATTGGGAAGAACACTTGATTAACGATTGTTTACATTATTATGAAAATGGCAACAATGGAAAACATTATTTTAATTCTTAAAAAAAAAAGAGTTTAAAGCTGCTTACAAATTTGATTCTTGCTTTTACAACTGTTCATATTTTACAGAATAAGCCAGGTAAGTATCGGTCGCTAGATGTAACAGGATTTATTTATTTGGCCTACCTGGCAAACAGGCAATCTGTCAGGCATGGTGATCACGCCAGCGTCTTCCCTCTCCTTGTTACTATTTTTATCACAGTTACACAGGGCGTTTCTGCCGCCAGCACAGTTGCCGTTCACTCCGCATGCGCAGGAATCTTTTCCGTAGCTTCCCGCCCAGCCTAGAAAACAATTGTCGACAATTTACCGCCCAGCCTAAAAAACAATTGTCGACAATTTACCGCCCAGTCTAAAAAACAATTGTCGATAATTTACCGCCCAGCCTAAAAAAACAATTGTCGACAATTTACCGCCCAGCCTAGAAAACAATTGTCAACAATTTACCGCCCAGCCTAAAAAACAATTGTCGACAATTTACCGCCCAGCCTAGAAAACAATTGTCCACAATATTTACCTACACAGAATGCTTGCCCAAAGCAGGTGCTGAGTGGATACCGTTTCCTCATGGAGAGGGACAACCAAGTAACAAAACACCATTATAGAAGTTAAAGTATACTTAATTATTTCCCCCTTAACTTTTCTATCCTTCCATGACGCAGTGTCATTGTTAATACATTTGTCTTGAAGAGTTTGTCTCAAACCACAACATCTATTATCACTTCGCCAAACGTTGCAAATGGCAAAGATACTGAATCAAGCTCAAGTTGGATTTTTTTAGGTTTAAAACAATATAATTTGTTTAGCTCTGCAAGAGGTTTAAATAGTCATTCAATTTTGACTTTTTTAAAGAATTTAGTATGAGAAAAGAAAAAAAAATTATACCCGCGGCTACAGAAAATGATACCTACATAGCCTTTGATAACTTATATGTTTTGCATCTCACCAACATTAGGATAACATTGACAATCCGTATAATTAAGAGGCTAGCACAAAGCAGGAAACTTAAAATCCAATTTTTTATTCGGTTACGACGGCATATTATTTCTCCTGAACAAGCCATCAAGTCCACAATTATAGATAATCCACGAAATTCTTAACACTATGCTTTACAGTGCAAATATGGTATTAGTTTTTTGACACCAGAAGATATGTAAATGGGCTTCATTGATGCTGAGTAACTTATTTTGTGTAAATTTTCAACATAAATCAACTAACCCCCAAAATCTAGAGCGTATCTCGGTTATGAGATGTAGGACCTACAACAAATTCCTATGGAAGTCTGTCACATGAGTTCTTGGAATGCTGGGACTTATTTCGATTGAATTCATAGATATCGTCTTTTTCCAAGCTTTTACAGGCATCACTTGACATCATTTAGCACCCCCCCCCCCCCTTTAAGAATCGACCTTCAACTTTGCGATAAATAGACATTTATTTTGTTTTTCTTATTATTTCTACTCACCGACTTGTGTTTTTCCATCACAGGTTGTAAAGTTCACCATTTTAGTCGCTGGGGCTTTCTTGCACTTCAGAGACAAAGACTGAGAGCAGCTTGAAGATGCAGCTGCATAGGCCTGGAAGAGAGAGAGGGACAATTACTAGACTCATAACGTCTGCATCTCATCTCGTCAATGTTAAGATTTCCGAGCATCATCTCAAAGTATTTACTTCTACACTTTACATAAACAGCTATATAAAATATTCATGTCGTGAACATTCAGTAAAAACATTGTGTTTGACCTCTCTCACATCGTTTGGAGTGTCAGTTCCCATAGTCTACCGAGTGACTGGCACCTTTCTCGCCTTGTGCCTCGGACAATAAAACCTGGGTCCACAAAGCTTATCCGGTACAATTTTGCAGCTTTAAAAGATATTAGTATCGACAAGAGCTGTTGGACATGGACAACCATTAAAGATTGTAACTGCTTCACTTACCGCCACCTGGGTTAGAGACCATAACATGGACAGCCAGTAAAGATTGTAACTGCTTCACTTACCGCCACCTGGGCTAGAGACCATAACATGGACAACAGGTAACGATTGTAACTGCTTTACTTACCGCCACTTGGGCTAGAGACCATAACATGGACAACAGGTAACGATTGTAACTGCTTCACTTACCGTCACCTGGGCTAGAGACCATAACATGGACAACAGGTAACGATTGTAACTGCTTTACTTACCGCCACTTGGGCTGGAGATAGCGGCTTCCCACTGCCTGAGGTGTAGCTGATATCAAAGCATTTAGAGACCGGCTCTAGTGGGCTGTCTTTATCGGGGCCAATCGTTCCACTGCCTAGAACAGAACAAAATGTTTTTTTAACTGCTTTTTTAGACACCCTTGCCATTCTTACTCAACAAACAACAAATTTTTAGTCATATGAAGTTGAGATTTGTACTTTGTATATACATTGAATCAAATACATTGTTTTTGTAAACTTGATATAATTTTATTCGTTTGTCGAAGTAAGGTAGAAATGAAAAACTTTTATTATGCATTTATTTAAAAAATCGAACTTGGAACAAATGATCAGAGTAGCTCCGAAGTGCAAAGAAAAATATACCCATGTTATTTTTTTTATTTTCAAGAATTGATGTTTATTTTTGCAAATACAAATCCAGAAACGTTCGTACTCGCATTTCAATGGTGGCAGCTGCACTTCCGGATATATTTAAATTTTATTTTAATTCTTAAGTGGTGATTTCGGCAGCTGCTTTAAAATACAATGGCTTATGGAAGATAATACCGATTATAATCATAGTATATTCTGTAGATTCAAGCTTATAGTCTCTAGAAAAGCATATTCTGGTAGTTTTCAGGAATGCAACAATATAAAGCCTTCGGATTGCATTTTGTAAGAAACGAATTAACCACCTTTAATCCCAAAAGAATAAAATAAAAAAACAATAAAATAAACTAGACCCCCCTGAACAAATTAGATGACTAAATAATATTATGTAGAAAACCCAAATTTATATGTCCTTTCAAAATCATCGATGTTAAACCGAAATGTTCCAAGCCGTAGAGATTTTTCAAAAAGATTTCCACTTTGTCCTATCAAAAACCAACGTCAGTCCTTAGCGATCCTTATGTATACAGTATCAGTGTAGTGCGATATGCTGTTTACTTGAACACGATCTCAGAACTCTTCACAAATAGCAAATCCCGAAAACCAAGCTTTATTATCTCATGAGCCAGTTATTTGAAACAGGACCTCAGACTCTCTTGATGAATGGCAAATCCCGAAAACCAAGCTTTATTATCTAATAAGACAGTTCTTTAAAACAAGACCTCAGACTCTCTTGATGAATGGCAAATCCCGAAAACCAAGCTTTATTATCTAATAAGGCAGTTATTTGAAATAGGACCTCAAAGTCTCTTCATCAAAGGAAGACGATGCAGTCTCCTTTTCAACATTATCTAAACAGAAACTGTTCTCAGGTTGTCTTAAAATCTTTAACTGTGAGGATCTATGCAAATACATACTCAAAACGAAACAGTAACACACCAGAAGACCTTACCATCAACTTCTATGACTGTTTCCGGGAAGGTACACTCCACAGTGAACGGGTCCACGCCACCAGCACCGTCTGGATCTGTTGTAAACTGGCCGTTAACGACAGTGGCCTCCCCTTCCAAGGCCTGGTCGCTGTTCACAAAGTCATACAGCTGTTTACAGGTTGGGAATACCTCTGTGAATTTCGTTTTAATAGGGTAGATGAGTTATTAGGGTGTGTCATTTAAGGGGATGCATCATTTTTGTTTTGACAAATCGTGGCGGATGTTTTGTTTGAAGAAATAATCGATGCAAATGAGAGAACCGAACAGTTTGTGCATGCTACTTTCCAAATGTTGACAACACAGCCTTTACTTTTAAGTTATTCTCTGTCTCGTTAGCATAATAATTTTATTCTTATTCTGAGAAGTGAGAAGAAAGGATGTTTTGATCCTATCAGAAATTTATACATTCAAACCTCATACATTGTTAAATTTGGAATCTTATTGTGATATCTAGATCTGACGCAGGAAAACGCTAGTACAAAGAAAAGCTGTTTCTATTTCATAACATCAGATGTGTCTTCGAAAGCAGTTGTCCTGAAAATGACAACTTGATCAAAAATTTTAGCAAGCAGGCTAGCTAGAGCTATCCCAAAGATAGAAAAGGTTCAAAAATGAAAATAAAAATAACAACACAGGTTAGGCACATTACATATTAAGCTTATGCTCCGCCTCTCTTTCCCTTTTTTTCTTTGCCGTGAATGAGTTTTCGATTTCTTTGTACCCTATCATAGTTGTTTATATCTCTTTCTGAAATTTTCACTCCCTCTCTCTCTCTCTCTCTCTCTCTCTCTCTCTCTCTCTCTCTCTCTCTCTCTCTCTCTCTCTCTCTCTTTATCTATATCCTAATCTGTCAACATCATATACCCACCAGAGCAGACCAGAGGGCCAACGTTCACTTTGAGAGACCCTCCAGCGTTGAAATCAGCTTGAAGAGCGCTCAAATCAAGACTGGTTATCGGCAGCACACTTTTGTCTGTGATGGTTCCAAAGTCACGTCTGTGATAGAAGGACACAAAAACATAGAAAAAAAGAGCGTTCATTATAGAAAAAAACATGACTTTGGTGGTTTATAATTAATGGATTCGTTAAAAGTAAAAAATAATCATGGGGCCCATGTTAACTAAAGAAAAAAAAAGATATGAGACATATTTCTAGTATCTTGATGCGAGATTAAAAAATCCTATTAAAAATGTAAAGTTCACGAGATGGTTTGGTTCCCGGGGTATACCCTGGTGTTGGTAGCACATTGTGTGAGGGAAGGAGATTCAACCATGAAACATAAAACGCATGTTTTCTTGCCGAAACACGTATAAATTTGCATCAAAATGCTAATGGGTTCTTCATTTTCCAACAATTTTCCACCAGAAAAGAAGTAAGAAATGGAATCCTAGGCATTTGAAAAGCTCCCCTTTTTTCTTGTTCTGTTGATGTTTATATCTGAAAATTAATATTTGGGTGAGAGCGAATTTTCAAGTTTGTTTCTGTCTCTATATTTCTGTTCCAACTCTACAGCGTCTCGGTAATTTTATCTCTGCTTGTTCCCTCTCTCATTCTACCTTCCTTACTCTCTCTATCTCTCTATCTATCTATCTCTCGCATGTAGTATGGCATGTTAGGTAAGAACCCACCCTTGACCAGGCCCTGCACTACACTTGCAGCTGTCACCATTCGGTCCACAGGAGTCCAGATAGTCAGAGAGTTTGAGACTGCCGCTAGGTCCCGAACCTGATCCAGTCCACAAGATGGTACCTGTGGAAGAGATGTGGGAGGCAGAAATTTAGAATTAAATAATAGTTATAGTAATTTTAGGGTGTCCTTTGTATCGCTTAAAATCTTACAAAGAAAGGAATGTACATGTTCAAAACACAGTAACAAAATGTAAGTTTTATTTTTTTTCTTATGTAACTTGAGTATTACGGGGCCAGTTTTTGTAATTGCTTTCGGCTCATGACAGGGTTGTGATAGATTTTTGGCTTTAGATTTTCTTCCTTTATTTAAATGGGAATATTACAAAAGAGTTTCGATAAAATGTTTATTTCCCAAACTAATACCCATTAAAGGATGTAAGTTATACCAAAACTTTAGAGGAAGATAAAAGTGTAATGAAATCAAGCAACGTATTGTTTATAAATACTTCTTTTTGATATAAAAAATTATCACTTAAAAATCAGTTCTATTTACTATACATAACGCCTTGTATATCGTGACGAGAGGGAGCCGCATTGGAGAAGAAGAAGAAGAAGAAGAAGAAGAAGAAGAAGAAGAAGAAGAAGAAGAAGAAGAAGAAGAAGAAGAAGAAGAAGAAGAAGAAGAAGAAGAAGAAGAAGAAGAAGAAGAAGAAGAAGAAGAAGAAGAACACAACAGCAACAACAACAACATCATCATCAACAACAACAACAACAACGCAAAAATAAAAAAAAACTAGAAAAAGATTAACAACAAAACCGTCAATAGCAAGAGCTATTGTATTAAAGATAAAATAAAGAGAGTAGGGAGGTTAATTTGATTCAATTCCCAATGTACCCGGATCAACAGTGATAGTCGTCTGTTTGCAATCAATGGAGATCTCCTGGGTACAGAACGTGGATCTTTTCAACAGAGACTCGATCTGCCCTGGCTTGGCCATCAGGTAGGTAAAGGTCACATCTGTAGAGTCTACAGTCATCTGTGAGGTAAGATGACAGTTTTCGAGCGCCAAACACCCGTTGTTAGGTTGAAAGACTTAAGACTGACTTTAAGTCTGACACAAGGAGTTGTATCTCAAAGAATTCATAAAGCAGCAGTACAGTCACTTCCATTTTGTTTGCCATTTTGTGCCTTTTCAAATCACAATCATAAATAAATACTTTTTATACAAATTTATATCATTATTTACTTATGAATTTTATAGTTTTTTTTTGTTTTTGTTTTTTGTTTATTTTTGGGGAGGGGGTTGTCCTAAAACGATATGCACATTGCCTAATTGTATTTAATTTCCCAATGAAATTAAAAATGAACATTAAGCAGAGTGTTGTAAATTTTTAAATATTTTAGAAACAAAATTATGAAAGAAAAAAGGTTGAAAAAACGTTTTTTCGATGTTGAAAGACTATCTGAGGCTATGAATGTTTACTAAGCTTTTTTAGACTCTAATGTTCGACCACTCATATTTGTTTTAATAAAAGGTGCAAGAAAAAAAAAAAAACAACGACGACAAAATGTTACATAATTTATTAGTCACAAAATTTCCAGCTGAAATAATGTAATACGTTCCGTTTTTCCTTCCTCACCAAACGTGCGTCCTTCGCGCAGAATACATACTATTTGTCATTGAACAAATCTATGTCTTCAGTTTGTAACTTTTTCTCTTGAAAAATGTAAAAATTTATGACATGGTACCAGGATTTCTCCAATATTTCGACACTGAACGTTTTATTGGATAGACTTGGCCCTGTGGATATGTGCTATGTACACGTTACTAAGAATTTTTTCTCAAAAGTTTGATTCATGCAAAAGATTGTTTTATTGTAAGAGTAGGCTAACTCAATTTCAACGCTTTGTACTCCCCAACCTCTATCTTTAAAACAAACAGTGGTATTGAATTTGGATGGATAGAAATTAATCCTGATAAATCAGCATCGACAATTCTGGCTGGCTCTTACATTTCCCTCCTTGTCGTGATGTACGATGGTCTTGCCCTGAGACGGTTCCTCGACAAACTGACATTCTACTTGGAACGGATCTTCGCCGTCTGGGGAGGAGATGGGAGGACGTGAAGAGGTTTATGAATTAGTTTATCCATCTATCTTCTTATCTATATCCTTACCTTTCCAACAAAAGTTTAAATTTTTTTCAAGTTATTTCTCATTTGTTACAAAATCCTAAGTTGCAAATAGAAAAAAACAACCTTGCATGTTTTGAACAAGAGCACATGCAGATTGACTATGTCACCTTAAACAGGTATTTCTTCACTCCTATAAATTAAGAAAAAAAATAAGCAAACGTTACCTGTGCCGTCAGGATCTATGACATAAGTATAAGACTCCCTCTCTCCCTGGGCGTGGTAATTCTCACAGTTTGGTCCGATACCTGCAGACAAATGAAACCTCTTCATAATTTTTTTCGAATAATTGTTTCACATCTTCACTCCAATGTTTGATAAAACTCGTCTACCCCACAGGATTACACGAATTATTAGCTCTCTAAAGAGAGACAAGCTAAAGTGGTCCGATACCTGCAGACAAATGAAACCTCTTCATAATTTTTTTCGAATAATTGTTTCACATCTTCACTCCAATGTTTGATAAAACTCGTCTACCCCACAGGATTACACGAATTATTAGCTCTCTAAAGAGAGACAAGCTAAAGTGACAAGATTAACAAGTTATTAAAAAAACAAAACAGTAAAAGATGATTGTAAACTTCGACCTCGATTCTGATGTGTATGGCTTTAGAATTGACAGCGGTTTTTCTTGCTCTCGACAATGGTTACTCTTACTACAGTTGTTTTTAAGCGGGTTTTTTCCATGGTACTGATTTTTTTTTCAATTTTGTCTCCGTGAAAATGATCGAAATAAAAGCATGAAGGACATGCGATCTTAGATTTTGTTTACTTGTGTGTTACTTTCTTTGTTTGCACATGTAGCAATTTCACAAGGTTGCGACACATTAAAATTAGTAAAATGCTCCTATTAAAACGAACAAATAGAGCTGTGTAGACAAAACAACTTAAACACCGATAAGAATTATGTACCTCCAGCCGGGATTTGATCTTAAAAATTCCGCGTTTCCCTATATCAATTTAGTCAAATGAACCTAATGGCTAAAAAAAAAAAAAAAAAAAAAAACAATTTTGTTACTTTACTTATCATTCTGCAGAAGGAAAACTAGTTTGGTTCTACCCAATAAAATGGAGGAATTCTGAGAGGAATATTTTATCCTTCAGTACATCAACTCGCTATGAAAAGTGATGTTTACCAGCTTCCTTAAAGACCCACCAACTTGACTATATTTGTTCCCAGACACTCACCAAACTGTCTTTAACTGTACTAGTTTCAATACATTCATCAAACTGCTTCTGACTACACTTGTTCCCAACCATTCACCAAACTGCTTCTGACTACATGTTGTTCCCAAAAGCTCATGAAACTGCTTCTGACTTCACTTGTTCCCAAAAATTTACCAAACTGATTCTGACTACACTAGGTCTTGTTTCCAAACACTCACCAAAACTTCTTCTCACTACACTAGTTCCCAAACAGTCTTTGACTGTACTTGTTTCAATACATTCACCAAACTGCTTCTGACTACACTTGTTTCAATACATTCACCAAACTGCTTCTGACTACACGTCTTGTTCCAAAACACTTCCCAAACTGCCTCTGATACACTAAGTCTTTTTACCAAACACTTACCAAACTGCTTCTAACTATACTTGTCCCAAAACACTCACCAAACTGCTTCTGACTACACTGGAGCTCGCCGATCTCATACGTAGAGCTTCGGGATTCTCCGACTTGCGCGGTGACCTTTGTCACCGGAAGGTCTTTCTTGTTGATGATAAGACCAAAGTCCTTATGCGGCTGACCGTCGTCGATGTTACAGTTGCACAGGACTTCCGGCGCGTCACATGACTCAGTGGCTCCGCATCCACAAGAGTCTTCCTTGCCTTCACCTCCGGGGAAATAATCCAGTTTCCGCATTTGGCTCTTAACGTACACGTCGGCACCGTCTTTGCCTCCTATACGAGAGTTCTTCAAAAAAAAAAAAAAAAAAAAAATAAGACCAAAGCCGTAAAAGAAACTTAGAGTTTTCATACAGATCTACATAATGTTTTGGTTGAATGTCAGTGTTGGAGATCTACAGTATTAATAAAGACCCAGAAAGAGCTGATCAACGGTGCAACGGTTTACAACATGTCAGGAGCACTCAGCACTATAAAAGTTTACTATTGCTTTTATGATTTGTAAAACATTGCATTTAAAAATTGAAAGTGCAGTATATATGATTAAAGAGATAAGCCTTACAAAATTAGCCTATTTCAAAAGGTGAGAATGATTGTACTTGGCCGTAAAATATATAGCTGCTATGCCATGATACACGGAAAGCACTTTTCCAATCTTTTGAATGAGCTTTCTTAACATATTTACAAGATTGCAAATTTCAGTCAAAAGGACATAGAGGTGCACAGTCGTGCAAGAATTAAGTTAATTTGTATTGGCATAATTAGGAGCGTTTCAAACAATCTCTAACCAAATTTTAAATCCATAAAATTTCGGAAATAGGGTAATTTTTGTTCTTCCTTTATCTCTTTGAAAATCATTCTAAAAGCCTATCAAATGCCATATGAATTACCGCAAGAAATTACCGACAATCGCTCTGCCTTCCCAGGATTAATTGCTGCTTATTCTTGTAACCTATACGATAATAGTAGTTTAAAACTGATACTTAGATATTTAATAACATTGACTATTCTTATTACCTAACCATACCTATTGATTATCCCATCTATCCTCATTTCAAATTGTTTGTTTTGAATCCGAAGTAAAAAGTTTTTTTTTCATTCTTTCTATGCACTTCGTAATTAGCAAACTCTGACAACAGTATGAGTACCGTGCATTGGAACTCGACCCGCTGTGAGCAGAACAGCGATCCTTTGATGAGAGACTTTATCTTTTCGAAGTCCTGGGTGTAGGAGATTGGTTCTCCGTCCTCAGTCGTCACCTCAATTGGTTGGCTGAGGTAGCGAGTAGGGAAGATAAGAGAGAAAAGGTTAGATGATGCTCGAGAGAGGGGGTTTCGAAGAGAAGCAGTTGGTGAAGACTCTAGCAGGGAGATAGATAGATAGATAGATAGGTAGATAGATAGATAGATAGATAGATAGGTAGATAGAGAGAGAAGGAAACCGTGTAGGAGAAGGAGAGGTTATGGCTAACAATGTGGACAGGAGTTGCTTAAAATGTATGGGGGATAATACATAGCGTAGGTAAAATATGAAAGGAATAAGAGATACACAAACAGAGACAGGCAGACAGAGAAACAGAGAAAGAGAGCGAGGGGGGGGGGGGGGTAAATGAGAACTAACCCATTATTGATGGGGATCTGGGTGATGCCCACATGCTCGTAGCTCTCCATATCACAGAACACAAGGAAAGGATCCTCTCCACCTGGACCATCCACGTCAATAAAGAGAGGCGTGTCTTCCTCAATCCCCAGCTGAAACTTCGCCTTGTGACAGTCTTTCGGGGTGTCTGATAACATAGAGACGCTCAAGTATAAGCCTTCGTTCTCTCTGACAAAATGATATATCTCTTTTGATTAATGAAATTAAAATCTCTATATTGGCAAGCGTCTCATCAAATTCTATCTCCGGAGACATTTTTACGATGGCGGAATACGTTTATGCCTGTTGCTCATAATTCTAAAGCTAAGAGCTTTTGAAACGAAAAAGGATATTAAAGCCACTCTCACAAAATGTATATATTTATATAAGGTAAGATAAAAATTAATACTCGAAATACAAACTACCTTAGAGGAAATTAAGAATAAAGTGCGTCTGGAGGATAAGGTCTAAATTATTGGTTTCTAGCTAGGACAGCGCTAATCATCATTCAGTTTACTTTTTAAGTGTTAATAAAAAATGGTTTTGAGCTTATTATCAGTAAAATCGGCAACTAAATATAACGGTTTCATTATGTCTTTCCGCGATTACACGTATTCTTAATTATCTCGCCAGACATTTCTGTAAAGGTCAATATAAACTACTCAAAACACACTTGTATTCGAATCAATACTCTCTGTTGGCATTAAAACTGTTCGCAATATTCAGTCCACTCACTTATAGGTCGATTACTGCACATCAACGGCTCGACATCCACTCTTCCTTTGTCTCTCTGGCCCTGACTGAATGCTATGGACACCAGAGGGAGCTGTGTCTTGTCAACCACTCGGGCCTCGTCAGTAGTACTGGCGTCTTCCTGGGTACCGTCACAGTAGCAGGCGGAGGGGCATCTCCTTAGCTCGCCACAGGTACACTGTCAGAGACAACAAGGTATTTCCATGACAGGAAACAAACAAGAGGTGAATACTGGAGTTCTAGGGTCTGAGCAAGAGATGGATTGGCCAAAAGAAAGAAAAAAAGTGGAGTCGCCAATGAAGCAAGAAATGCAACGACAAGATTTGAACAAGTCATGTAATGGTAAGATATGAGTAAGAAATGGAGTAGCAAGACTTGAACAAGAGATGAAATGGTAAAGTTTGAGTAAGAAATGGAAAAGCAAGATTTGAACAACAAATGCAACGGCAAGATATGCACAATGGATGCATTGCATTGGCCAGATATGGGCGAGAGATACAAAGATTATATTATGTGAAGGAGAGATGGGATTGTAAGGTCTGAACAAGAAATGCAATATCAAGATCTGAGCAAGAGACTTAATCACAATTTGTGACCAACGGATGCAATGGTAAAATATGACTAAGAAATACGTTTACTTTATTTTTTCGGACTTTGCATTTGTGTAAATATATAAAAAAAAATTCAAATGCGATTAACTTTTTTCGATTTCCTCTTCAAATCTTTAAACCTTTGGTATTAAAACACCGGTACCTTTGGGGTCGTACTTGAAATATTTTTGAACGTCGGATGAACTGTTTAGTTTACTATTAGGACTCGGTTATCCTTCGTATCGCAGAATGAAATAGAAGATACTATAGTTATCAATTGTTTTTTTTTTTTTTTCGAAAAGCATAGCATAAGCTACGTGTAGGATCGAGCTGAAGTCTAGAAGCTATGAAAGCTTAAGAGTGCTCTTTTGAAAATCATATGACATTTCAAGCAAATTTGTTCCTCAAACAGCACCTATTCTCGAAATCATTGAGAAAAGCTTTTTAACAGAAAAAAATGATATTAATATTTAAAAATGAAAGTAAACACTAAAACAGGACGAACATAATAAGACTCTTGAAGTGTTATATTAGCCATAGAAAACTTCCTCGGCAGTCTAGCG
>JAWDGP010000815.1:0-15000 GCA_033675545.1 Elysia crispata | reverse complement strand
AGTGGTAAGTTTAATTTATAACAAAACATACACTGAAACATTACACTTAAGAGTAGAGAGAGAGAAACAAGCCGTACCCAGAATGCGTTTGCTGGCCCGGTGAAGTCAGGGTCGATAAGGTAATATCTGTTGTTTCTACGTTTGGGCACATTTTCACATTTCGTCGGCAAAGCTGGAGAGAGAAGGGGGCATTTAACATAAATTCTGCTCAATTTCGATTTATTTTGTTTTGACTATTGAAAATTTCAACGAGATTCATTATTCCCTATGGCTTAGCCGTTAACCGTAAAGATGATAAAAAATCAATTGAGTATTAGTTCGGGCTAAAGTAAAATATTCAACAATGATGTCAGGTAATGAAACCATTTTTTATACGATTTATAGTTTCATCATTACATATAATTGCTTTTTGAAGCAAATAATGAGAAAATCTATGAAAAGATTAGTTTTGACCAAGATATTTATTATTATTATTATTGTAATCTGTTTGCACTCGTACAAAGGTGTTTTCAGATGTTGTAAAAATGGTGAGGGAAAAAAGAAAGAAAAACACAATAGACCAATAATCAAGAAGCAATGCACTTTTAATACATCAGCGTGGGTGACGCCGCGGTAAAAATCTCCCGCTCAGTTTCTGTAATGATATCCTTTGTGGGTTCGATTGCCACGACCCCAGTGAGTGAAAATGGGGCTTCAACTTTTCACTTCCGGCCTGTTCGAAAAAGAGACTTGCATTAATATACAGAAAAATTCTAGGAACCCCCTGCTATGAGCAAGCCATGCCAAATAACACATCAAACAAATATAATACCCCTTTCATTTTATCACGGCATAAACATTGAAAAATATACGCATTTTAATTACTGTTACATTCTAATCTAGTTTTGCGGTATGTACCCTTACGATCCTAATTCTCTGCATTTTGCTAAAAGTGCTCGCAACAGCTGTGAAACGGGAAATCAGTTTTTATTATTTTTTTTATCAAGAACCTAAGCGGACTTAAAGTGCAGCAGCATCTGGAGTTCAAGTATTTTGCAATCCTTTGAGGGTAGCATGATCTGTAAGTTACAACTGTAACTTGCAAGTAATTGAATTTCAGACATGATCATAATATTGGACCAATAATCAAGAAGCAGACAGTTCCAGCTCAATATGTCTCCTTCACAAGGTGCAGAGAAGGGAATCCTTCTGCACTTTAGCTTAAAAAAAGACGAGACCTATTTCAATAGGCAATAAATTGGTTCTAAGTACATTGTTTCGTGTACATACGTGTGCAAGTCTTGCCGTCTCCTGTGTACCCGTTGTTACACTGACACTCGTAGCCACCATCTGTGTTCACACAGGTAGCGTTCTCGCTACAGTCAGTGGCCAGGCCAGCCAAACACTCGTCCACGTCTGGAGACAAGGAAAACAAAACGTGGACAAAAATTTAGAGAAAATAATAAATGACCTATGTTCGTGTTGATTAAATTTTTCTTGTATATCGCTTTAGTTTACGTCAAATTGACTATCGATGTCCAATTTTGTGCCGCGCATCCCTTTGTTTACTGATTACTCACCTCTGCAAACCAAGCCATCTCCTGAGTATCCACTGATGCACTCGCAGGTATTGTTGGCGTTACATCTCGCTCTGGGCCAGTCACAGTCGTCGTGCCTGTGGCAAAACACTGGAACAGAATAACAGAAATAATACCTGATACTAGTTTGTGCCAAAAGTGTGTGTAAAACAGTAGTAACGGTCATAAATATTGAATATATAATTTTTTTTTATGAGCAACAGCATCAGGATGTTGATAAGTGCATTCCTCAACTCTCATTTTCATCACAATTATCGCAAGTAGTAATATCCTCATTGCCAAAATCTTTATCATTGCTTGCAATAGCAGCAAAATCCCTACCAACATCTCCATCGTCGAGATTATTGTCATCAACTTAAAATTGAGATTGTTAAAGTGATCTCAATATCTCATTACAAATTTTTTTCATTGTCATCTAAATCAAATACAGTTTTAGCATCGATGTATTAGAACGCCTTCATCGTCATTATCATGATCTTGATCATCATCATTACCATTATCATCTTCATCAAGTTATACTCACTGTCATAACCTTATTCTTGACTACTCGAATGTATGATCACAACATTGAGAATCACAAACATATAATAAACTGTAAAAGCCCCGAAATATATACATCAATAGCGAAAATAGCAGTGCAGCATCATACACATACACATACAAAAATGAACGCTACTGGATCCAAGACTCACGTCTGCAGGTGAACCCATCCCCAACGTATCCCCGATTGATGTCACACTGGCAGGTGAACCCCCCGGGATAGTTGGAGCAGAAAGCATTAGGGTCACATCTGGAGGGCACCGCGGCACACTCGTCGATGTCTAGAGCCAAAGATTAAAAAAAAAAAAACACGACAAAATAAGACTTCGATAGGGATCTCACCTTGAAAGTACAGACTTGTTAGCATTTACACTAGGTAAGAAAAGTTATAATGAATAATGTACACGGGATGCAAATGAAAGCTGGGAGTGTCGGTGTGGGTATTCAGACGTGCTGAGTGTTGCCTACCAATCTGTAACGTCTAGCACGCGGGTGCGGATTTAAACGATGAGGGTCAAGGTCAAGACACATCGGAGAACCCCGGCGGATTGAGAGTGATGGGAACCCCGGGGAGGAAGGAGAATTAGTTTTTAAAGTACCACTAAGCATCAAAGAAAATAATTTACAAGTTAGAGAAAAGTGTAGACAAGGAATGTAGATTATATAAGAAATGTACAAGGATGAAGGAAAAGAAAAGGCAGAGAAAGTAGATGTTAGGAGAACATATTTGGAACTAGGTAAGCCTTTGACTTGGAGACGCTAAGATGAGAAAAACAGAATAAAAAAAAGGATAAAAAAGGAAGAATTCTGTTTTAGCTGTATTAGACTCCTTATAGATTACCAGATTCAAGAACTGACAGATGATTAAATTCATGATCCTCTTGAATAGTTATTGATTTTAAAAGTCCAGTTCATAGGACAACAATATACAACACGGTGTTCTCCAGTAAAAGGTGCACGATAAAAAAAGTTTTGTGAGTTAACAAACTGTTTTGATGATTTGCTCTGCATAATAAATGTTTTTTTCCTGTTTTAAGTCTTTTAAAAAATAATATCCAAAAAACAAAGCTTTTCTTCTTGAAAAAGCACATAATGTGGAACTTTTGGTTTCACTTTTACACATTCCCAACTTATTATCCACTCGTCTAATCAGTAAAACTATTCACCTGTTTTAAAGATCGCAAGAGGGAAACTTTTTTCTGAGGGGTTTATGAATTAATTATTTGGTATTCGTGTTTATCTTACTTTAAAAAAAAAAATACGTGAAGGAACTGTTAACTTACTTTTCCCTTCGTTCCTAGAAATATATGTTAAATATCTCAGAGCGCAGTGATCAAGGAATAGAACTGAGAATCTTAGCCATCCCCATAATATGTTGATGGTACTCACCTTCACATGTATGGCCGTCTCCCTGGAACCCAGGATTACACTCACATACATTGAGCTCCGTGTTACAGAAACCATACTGCGGACACTCCTTGTTGTTGTTACACGGTTTGTAGGCTGTGGACAAGAGGGGCAGAGCGAGAAATTCTAGATAGTGATTCATGAACATCAAGGATACCAGAAGACATGGTAGCTTTCTGGAATAAATAAAGCGAGTCAATCTGGTATTGGTATAAGTTCAATAAATGCTTAATGTCTCGACTATCTTTGTTTTTCGACGTAAATGGTGCTGAGAATTTTGAAAATGTTTTCAATATACTAGACTATTATTAAGTACTGTTGTACAAGGTGGACCAGTTAAGGCCATATCCACGTATCCATCAGCAGGAGCATGATCATCCCCGCACCTTTCCCTCCCCACCTGCTTCAAATTTCCTCAGCTTCATGACGCATGAATTATAAGGAGATTTAGCAGCAACATTACGTAAAATTACAACAAATACTGAAATCATGGTCCAATATCAGATAAACTCCATACAAATGAATAATAATAGTTGCGCAGTATAAACTGGGTCGATTTAGAAAATTCAGCAAGCGCCTGGCAAACTAGAAAATAAATGAAAGCGACGAAAAGCCAGAGGTGAGCAGAAGGGTATGTGCCTTTGACGAAAATAAGAAGGAAATTTAGGAAAGACAGTTTAATGAAGGATTCAGAAAGTAGAGTAAAAAAGGCGATGGAAAATTAAAAGTAAAAAAGTTGGACTTGAGAGATAAGAATCATAGTAGAAAAGAAATTTAAGAATAGACAGAGACAGAGGATGAGGAAAGCGAGAATGATGGTTTTTTAAAAAAATTGGAGCCATCGGAAGCCCAAATAGTTTTTGCCTTGAATGGCTTAAAGGCAGAAATAAAGTTGTAATTTTTCTTTCCTTTGTTAGTAATCAGCAGTACAGAATTTAATATGAAGGCGTCGAAGCATGTTTATAAGAATCTGCGCATGCCTTTGCAAACTTTCAATAGAGCTTTATTGTAAACCGCGACCGTTTTTAATCTCGTCAATTCTGTTAAGGAAAGACGGTCGAGCGTATTCAGTGTACATGGAGATTTTCATTAGGCTTAACCTATTGATATATGCATTTAATGTTACATGCAAACACGAACTTTAATTTCAATCCCATCTGTGACAAATAGTGTTATTTGTTTCACAAAAGAAATGAATGTTGTTGTTTTCACCATGTTGGATCAAAATGGTAACTTTTGGCTGTGATGGTGGAATAAATTAAATCTCACATGAGTCATTCTTTCATCCAATAACCATCTAAGATTGAGACCTCCCAAAATTTCTTTACAACGTCTGCTCAAGAAGATTGCGTTTGCCATCAAAGAGAAAATGAAAGAGCCCGAAACAAAAAGTGTATGGTGGAGAGAGATAAAGAGAGAGGGCACAGAAAGATAGGTCGAAGAGAGAGAGAGAGAGAGAGAGAGAGAGAGAGAGAGAGAGAGACAGACAGACAGACAGACAGACAGACAGACAAGACAGACAGAGATACACACGCATACAGAGACAGACAGACAGAGAGACCGAGACAAAGACAGACAGAGTGCGATAGGGAAAACGAAAGCAGGAGAGGTAGAGAGGGAGAAAGAAAGATAGGGGAAAAGAGATGGGCGATTTGAAATAAAAATTGATTTTCGAAAAGTAACATCGCATTATTTTCTTCACAAATCTAGCTTTTTCTGCGAAAGTGAAAAAAAATGAATATTAGATAAAAGAAAGTAAAGGTAAGAGGATGACGTAGAAATTACATCGGAAAAAATTAATTGCAAATTTTTTATAGAGCACCTACAACGAGGCTTGTGGAGAGGAAGTTAGATTTTATGAGAATCACATGACTGGTCGTATTTGTGACAAAAAAGACACCCACCAAACTCAAAGATCGCAAAACATATGTGAGATAGTAACAACTTATTTTTAAAAAGCTTTTGATGATTCATTGGACAAATGTGGAACTAAAACAATCACTCTGCTACAAAGGAAAACAATATTCTTAGCAAGAAGAGGAATATCTCGTAAAATTTCGGTTGATATTAATATGATATATTGCTGAATTTTTATCACAGAAAAATATTTTTGGCGTGTAACTTTGTTACTTCCTTAAAACATTTTCAGGAAACGATAAAATTTAGTCTTTCAAAGAAATTGTATAATGAAACTTAAACTAAAAAAGGTCCCAAAATTATATTTGAAAAAAAAAAAAAATTACATGCCACCACAACAGCAGGTCGGTTAGAATTCTGTTCGATTAATGCCAAATTTTGTACATCAGGTGATAAATTCATCGGAGAGAGATGATCAAAGGCAACTCACTCCACTTAAACGAGATACTCACGCAGTCTACAGCCTGAGCCGTCCTTGAAGCCATCGCCACCGATAGCATCCCCGACACAGTTACAGGTGTAAGACAGCTTGTCGCCACTGTCTACACACCTGGCCTGGTCGTGGCAGTAGACAACGTTGTGACTGCAGTTGCCTGGCCTGTAGCCGAGGTCTGTGGATTGATTCGTTACGCAATGAAATATCTTAGAGAAAAAATGCCGAGTCTAGGACTCGAAGAGTTGAATTTTCCGGGCAAATTTGTATCAGTTTACGACATAGTCTTGATTTTTTTCCACTTAACGTTTTACAGATTTTGTATTTGATAAACTTTACACGAAAATGGCACATAATCATATTCCAGTTCTTAATGTCATTTACAAAAAGGCATGTACACCTGCTGTGCATCATATTAATCAAAACGAACTGTACACAGATATATTTCCTTCTTCTACTATTTAATGTTTTGAGAATGATTTCATGTTCCTTTCAGTTTCCATAATTTGACTTTAAACAACATTGAAAATTGATCCTATATTCACATAATTTTTAATATCTCTCTCTCTCTCTCTCTCTCTCTCTCTCTCTCTCTCTCTCTCTCTCTCTCTCTCTCTCTCTCTCTCTCTCTCTCTGTGTATATATATATATATATATATATATATATTAAATGGCTGAAACAGTTTTTACCCATGCAAATCTTTTGTGAAGGAGGATCACTGGACTCCTGGTAGCAAATCTGGTCAGCGTTACAGGGATTGGGATCACATTCTAGAACAAAAAGACACGGAGAGTCAATGCTGGTCACTTTGTTGGTGAGTGTATAATTGTAAAGCATTGAAAAACACGAGGGAAAAGGCAGGGGGTGAGGGGGGGGGGGGGGGAGAGCGAGTGCGAAGAAATGCGAGATAGTGTATGTATACTTTAAATATGTCTCTGTTTGTCTATGATGCAACGTAGATCAAAATTCCAAAATCAATTTAGCGATGTAATTCATTTGCGATTTTTTTTCGGCTGTTTAGGACAAATGCCATCTAATTTTTAACACTATAAGAGCAAAAAGATCTTCTTTTTGAACTAATGTAGATGCTGTAGTTGTTGTTTCTGGGTTTATTTTTTTTTTAAACTATCACCTCATTTTCATGCGTTTTTTTTAAACTTTTACGGCAGATAAATCGATTCCATGGAGAATATTGCCAGAATTTAAAACAAAACCAAACGAAACTCTTTGGTTTACACTTTGTGATGAAACAGTGCAAAGAGATTGGTTTGTTTTTTTTTTGTTTTTTTGTTTTTTTATCCGCTAGCACATTGAATTCTGGATGGAGAGATGTTTATTTCGAATCCAGTCAGGGGTATTTTCGGACATGCCCACCGGTATATTAGAGGCATATTAGCGTGTGCCCTATACATTCCAATTGTTAGCAGATTACTTAAATTTGTATAAATTTATCCTGCATGCCAGTAATGAGAATGATTGTTTGAAATGATGCAATTAAGAAAGCCAAAGAGGGATTTCAAATACTTCATAATAAAAAGACAATAAAATACAGAAATGGGCACATCCGCCAATAATGAAGTCCGACAGGCCACTTTATCGAACGTACCAATGATAGAAAAAAATAAACATTGTTTTATCCAACTTGTGTTGCAAGAAACATTACAACTAAATCCTTTAAGAACCAAAGTCACAAGGTTAAAGTTTAAAGGGGTGCCACAAGGCAGATAGGCAACGGAGGCGTTGACAAACCTCCACCTACAGGTTTTTACCTACAGGTGATGGTATTTCCCACCACCACAACCCATCCCAAACTCTTATCCATTGTTTAATCCTATCACATCGCATGGCACCATTACTTTATAAAGAGTTCAATGTGTTCACGACATTGACGAAATATGCGTGGTGGAGGTTATGAGAAAATCAACCTTACACTAGTATATATATATATATATATGGTTTGAAGATCAGTTGGAATAATTGATAAGAGTGCTCAACTGTTAGAGCTTTTCATAGATAAAGGAATCAAAAACTGAATACCACATATCATGGGACATAATCGAAAGAGCACAGCCATATTCAGCAGTAACAAACAGATGCAACCTATATAGCAGAGAAATATTTCATTCTAAAAACAAAACCAAGCCTCAACAAAAGAAGGGAAATCTTTTCATCGTGCCCCCTCAGAAAGAGGCATTTGCTACAAAACTTTCAGTGGCTCGGAAACGAAAAAGCAACGGTACAAGGTCAGAACGGCAACCGAACACACCTCAGACGTGCCGAAGAAAGAGGAGGACAAGCGACAACTTTGTCCTCCTCTTGAAACACCAGTGTCGTATGAAGTGAATTTAAAGCAAGATCTTGTTTATGTATGTATGTATGTATGTATGTATGTATCTATCTATCTATCTATCTATTTACTCCCAATTTCGAGACGTTGATTGAAAAGGGTCGTTTTATTCAGACTTTATGAAGAAAATTAATTAAATTAAAATCATAGCGAGCCTATATATATCGAGATGTATATGTAAGATATACAAGCAGTTGGTGTGATATCCTTTCATCAACCGCCGTTATATTACTTGGGCTACAATGTATCCACATGCCAAATCCATGCAAAGTAAACCACACAAATCTAATAAAAGGGCATAGCAACAATTACCCAGATCAAAAAGACAATAAATCCCTTTAGAGTGATTATTTCACTGTACTACTTGGGTGTTGTTTATGAATTAAGAAATCTATCATAATTCTCATATCCTTTTTCTTAGGAGTTGAAAACAAAACGTGTTTGAAAGAAAATACCATGTTTAGTGTAAAATGCTCTACAAGGAGACACATTTCTTTTCCAACCTTATAATCTGTTGTTTCTCTTGAAATATAAAACTGTTAGCAAACAAAGATACCAGTGAACCGGAATAATAAAACGGTAGATTTTTTTTTCTTTTGCGGAAATAATAATAATTATTTGCATCCAGTTCGTACGCACTGTAGATAAGCATACAATAACGGATTCTTCTACTTGTGTAATAATACTTTGCGCTTAGTTTAGAAAAAAATGTAATTTCTTTCGGATTAAGACCACTATGATTTCCCATAGGTAACATGAATAAGATTAAAGATTCTACAATTTCGAGAGGTATTGAACCTACCAAAAATACGCTCGACCTAGAAACGCCATAAAAGATAACCCAAATGAAGTAGATTATTTCCTTAATCCTTTGTATTATACAATCTCTTTACTGTAAATGCCTCACGCTTAAGTACAGTTAAGGCACCCAAGTGGGATTCATTTCCTACAAATCGTTAAAAATGTAGGTTACGTCCTTGGAAAATAACCTCATCTTTTCCATTGAATAAACTAAATTGTCTTTTCCTCAACAGTTGATTAACTTGTTAAAGGATTGGCGGATTAACTGATTGATAATTTTAATTATTGACCTATACCGTCACACAGAAAACTGACTTTTGCAGAATTTAAAGATCTCATAAGTTATTTGCCGAATCTTGTAATAAAGAAAAAAGTCGAGGCAAAATGAAGTTCTTTAAAGAGGTCTACGTTCCTTGAGCTTCCTGAAGAATCCTAAACGGGGGTTCTAAACCTATTATTTGCAAGGTTATGAATAAAACTGTTTGTATATCTCAGGCGACAAGTTCAAGAATCGGCCATGAAACCAAATGTTAGAGCGATTATCCTTCAGATCAGAAGATCCAATGCGTGACCTCCATCTTAAGAGTTTAACGCAAGACTGAGCCGTCTAATCTGACGCCCTACTTACAAACCGATCTCAGTTTATACAAGTTATTTTCCTTACAAGGTAAACTTGTTCCCCTCCATAATTACATATCAATTTCATCATAAAGAGATCGATCTATCATAGTAGACAAACTGAAGCTCACCTGAAGCTGTGGAGAAAGCTATCAAGCTGACAAAAACGACAGCCTGTAGTATGTTCGTTGCCATGGTGAAAGTTTGTTTCGGACCTTCTTGCCTAATTGCAAATTTTGTTTCCCAAACTCAACCCGCAGGTCTGCAATCCGCTGGATCGCGGCCGCCGCCTAGCTGTGAGAGTTGTCTCCCTCTTCCTCAAGCTTCCTGGGCCGCTCTTCTGTGGGGTGATACCTAGAAAAAAATAAAAGAAAATAAGGTTCGATCACGTGACATAGAATCTGGGAATTAGACTAAAACAATTGTCTTACATAAATATTCTCACTGTTGCATAATCTATTGGTCAACTGGCGGATTGTTTGATACAGTTTGTCCACATCAAGATGTTTAAGAACATTGGAGAAAAATTATTTAAATATAGTTTGTCCACATAAAGATGTTTAAGAACATTGGAGAAAAAATTATGTAGGTAAAAAAAGGTGATCAGAGGTTTACCGTCTTGCGGGAAATCATGGCTTCCCTTTGAGAAACACCCATAGTGAGGGTTTGAAACTTTACAAACTTAGCTAGAAACATGTTTTGGACATGCAAATTCTTTAGACCTATTGCAAGTCGTATCTAACAAGTTTGTTAAAGTAATACACAGCTTTCAGTAGATTAAGCAATAGCACTTGCAGTAACTCTTATTCGAATTCTTAATAACGCATGTCCATCCTTTTCCCAAATTTTAGTATATTACGCACATAAAAGATTTCTTGGCTCGGCATAACTCGAGATCAAGGCACATAACCAAATCAGCGATCCTTCGAGCTGCCTGGTGATGGCATTTAGTGATTTTTTTTTTCACTTTATACAGCATGCAGCAATGTTAGACACCCTTTTCTTCTACTTTTAAAAATAACGAAAGGCAGTTTATTGTCTGATGAATTATGATTTATATTCTTTTCTGATCCACATCTATTTATGTTTACTTTAAGTAATTAATGGTAATTTACATTATACAAATCTTATGAATTTTTTTTTTCTTGCAGTATCTGTAAACTAGCAAAATTATGTTCTTTATTTCATGTTCGATATCTGTATTTTGAAAGTTGGAGCTGTGCACATTCTTGTTTGTTTTGTTTGGGTTTTTTATCAAAGTGAAATTGTCAAATACAATGTTCTTTTTAAAAAGTACTATTATGATTGGCTAAAGGTAAAGGTTGTAAAAAGAAAAAAAAATTCAATTAATTTCGACCCACACCTTTTTCTTTATATGGTATCTATTTCCACATTTAGCCATGTCAAATTACTTGTTTGTAACAAGTTGAAGTAACATAAACCAATAAAAATATGATATTTTGACAACTTACGAAGGTACTTTACTCAACACTAGCAATGATGGCTAATGGTATCTTTCCCCCAATACTTCCGACCACAGAGGACTGAGCAATAGACTAAAACTACCTGAAGTCTAATGTTAATTGGTCTAAATGGTTAGAGGCTACTCTTTCATCATTGATGCATAAGGCGGGTGAATGTTTAATTAGTTTAATGCCGAAAAACTATGGCTGCGCATTTGAAGATAACTCAAAAAAACATGTGCCGCCAATGACAAAAAACTGCCCCAGTGTAGTAGTGGCATAAATTTGCATAAAATGGTTCATAAAATAATCCTAAATATATATATATATATATCTTTTTTTTTTCTTCTCTTTTTTTTTTCATTGTGTTACATGAAATTATTTGCTGCTTTATGCATTGTAAGAGTGCGCTTTTGTTTTCAATTATACCTGGAAAAAAATTGAGATAACCATCTATAATAAAATTATTATTTATACTTATTATAAAACTAAAATCAATATTTTGGTTACTTGAAAATGCATCGCTATAAAACATTTTTTTTATTTCATAAGTAATATATTCGCAAACTGAATTGAATTGGTACACTCGGGTTGTACAAGGGATAACTTTTTGCCTTATGAATGGGCGACTCAATTCAGTTTGCATTAAGAGTAGCACTGAATTAATAAGAAGTTACTTGATCACATAACGTGAAGCATCCCAACCTTTAACTTCATAATGATCATCAGAAGATATAGATCACACTAGTGGAACTTCAACGAGTAGTTGTTAATTGATGTATTGTATTTTACACAGTTAATATGAAAGGTTACGAGAATTTTTTTTTTTTTTTTTGGTTTTGGAAAGTTTCTGAGCTTCGTACTTTTCCATGTTTGATACTGTGGAATAAAAGGGATTCAAAGAGTAACGTCAATTAAAAAAAATGTCTGATAGCTGAGTGGGTTGGAGCTTGGCATAGCCGTCACTTTGTTTCGTTTACAAGCGTGTCCAATAGAGAATGAATATTATGCATTACAATGTATTTACTAAAAGGCCCTCGTACACAAATTTAAAAGACAAAAGGGTCTTATTGTTTCATACTCTTAGAGCCTTTAGAATGATACAGTTATAAATATCGACTTTTTATAACTGGCATTTTAATTTAGAACTAGATGCTACACATGTAGCAGTAAAAGACTATGTTATGACGTATATGTTGGTGAAATCGCTTATAATGATTTCAGATGATAATTTATTCCTAAAAAGATGCCTCGATTATCTTTATTGCATTAAATCGTAGATTTAAAGAGTAAACAAATTCATTTAATTAGCCTCAGAGTGTTCTGGCTCCCACCGATTGGGTCTAGGCTGGTTATAGTAAAGACCAAAAACATAAATCTATTCTAGACCCTTGTAAAGGGTTAGTTTGCTACGAACGCGAAATAATATTACAAAACTTTACAAGTTGATAGTTCCGCTCTAAGTTTCGTGATTGTCTCTTGACGTGCGATGAATAACTATCCTTTGTTAGTACTGGGTACCCGATTCTTTTCATCTTTTCACGAAAAAAAAAATCAGATACTCCAAAAGGCACAGTTAACTTAAGTATCTCATTGATTCATTTCTACCAAAAAGTAATTGATCTGAACTTTGTCCCCGCATAAGAAACAAAAATTAGATACTCCAAAAGGCAGAGTTATCAGTTAACTTAAGTATCTCATTGATTCATTTCTACCAAAAAGTAATATATGTGAACTTTATTCCATGTATTTGAGAGAACTAGGGGGGAGGGGGGGGGTGGGGTTGGGGGATATAGCTCAGCGGATAGAGTTTTGTTTCGAGATCCTGATTCGATCCTTGACTCGGACACATCCGAGTATTATGTAAACTGTGATGTTTTTGTTTCGATGAGACAACGGGGGCCTCTGTATGTATGAGAGTGTTCAGGAAACTTTTGGTACATATAAATAACGATTTAAAAAATGATTTAAATTTATCAGAATTGATCTTGATTTCTTGAATGGTTCATCGGTACTGCCCAGTTATTCTAAGATAATCGATACGATTTTTTGTTTAATTAGTATGAAGTGTGGTGGTAAACAAAAATGGCTAACGGCTTTCCCGTATCGATTAATTTACTATCATCGCACTCACCCTCTGTGATTATTGATACCGACCCACAAAGATTGCCTTGAAAACTGGGCATGGTTAAAAAATGAGACATCATCATAGATGTGGTAAAATTTTTAAAGTTCATAATTATTGATCTCAAAGTGCGATTTACAGAAAGATTAACCAGCTAGGACTTGAGAGACGAGGAGTGTATTGAAAAAGATCGCTTTTAGCTTTTTAATAAAACCGGGATACGCTGAAATGGATTTTAAAGAATTGGATTTGGGTTGTTTTTTTCCTTTCAGTAATTTATGTCCGAATGAAATATATTATGATCATTTTGTTGTTGTTGTTGTTGTTGTTGTTGTTGTTGTTGTTGTTGTTGTTGTTGTAATTATTATTATTATTATTATTATTATTATTATTATTATTATTATTATTATTATTATTATTATTATTATTATTATTATTATTATTATTATTATTATTATTCATAAAGTAGAAGAAGAAAGAATAAAAAAGGTTATCTGCTTCATTCCGATAAAGCGGGGTACAAGCTGCTCATGAGCTCCATAGTAAAGTCGACTCAGCAGTAATGACAGCAGAAATTCGCAAATCAATTAATCTGTGTTTATTAGTGATAATATTGGAAAAGCGTAGCCACTCGATATCATTCTATCTAAAAAGATAGAGGCTCTTTTAGAGGGCTTGTGCAATGAAACGCTTCATAATGTTTATAGCGAAAACAAATAGATCTCCCAGGGAGCGCCCATTCTCACAACTGAATATCAAAAGAAAAGAAAAGGAAAATAAACTTGGAAAGCATAAAAGAGCGACATCAGCTTTTCCCAGCATGCCAATTCTTCAATTTTCCCAGAATTCTCTACGTGTCACACGATGTGGGGTGAAAACAAAACCGCCATAATAAATATGAAATCAGTATCTGCCCAAATGTCCCAGATGTTTTTAGCACTCGAACGTCATTAACTCACGTGTTTTCTCAGGAAAACATACACGTTTTTCAAACTTGAGTGCTTCTTTGTGCTCAGTCTTAGTGATTTATCTAAGGCCATAAATCAGGTCTAATCCCTCTCGCCCGATCAGTTACGTAACTTGCTTCAAGTCGGCTTAGACTTTTCATTCTGTTTAGAGATTTCAATGAAGTGTTTACCTCGCTTTAAGAGGATCAGAAAGAAAATCTAGAAGATTTCAACCCGCAAGAAAGCTAGACAAAGCCTGTCAATGCTTTATTGAAACTGAAAACTAATGCAGGGTCGTTTCTAAGGACCTAATGCATATAAATACTAGTATATCCTGAATTGCAACCCTACATGAACAAAACATGAACAAAACATCATCAAAGAAACATTTCAATTCTTGTAAGTGAAGGAAAGGGTTCCTCTAAACTTCACGTGACAGCTGTTAAATGGCTTACAAAAAAATAATTATCTCCGCAAAAGCTTATCGCAACCAAATCCTATTGGAAGTATTTATAAAGAATGAGTTTAGGTCGTTGCAAGGAAAAACTTAATGAACTGGCACATTGATGAAATATCTAAATTTTATAACATGTCCGTCTCAACAATTTGATTTTTTTCCAATGATGTGTGAAAAAAAGAAAATGAATTAGCTATGGAAAAATACATGCTTTATCGTGGCAGCAGTCATGTTGGAAGTTTTCTTAGTTATAAACAATAGTTAATAATTATGGGATTTTTTTCCCATTCCTGGTAATGAGACGAGGGCATCGCCTTACCCGACTCATCCCAGCCATGTAGAGAAGTACTAGGTTTGACATCGCCTC
>JAWDGP010000813.1:0-10000 GCA_033675545.1 Elysia crispata | reverse complement strand
CTCACTGGCGTAAAATGAAGAAATACAGACTTCCAATTAATAAAAAGCCCCTTAACTATTGAAAACACAAGTCAAATATTTGAGTAACAATTTTTTTATAAGAGGACATAAAGATTTTTTAAGTCATATTGCATCCAGATAGAATCTGTTACATAATGAAACCTATTCACAAGAGCTTCGAGATAAGTACGGATAAAGGATCCATTCATTTACATGACAAAAAAAATACTCAAATCAAATATTGATGAATTGAAAGCAGAATTTCTTCAACTTTAAATGAATACAAGCAACACTGCTGATTTACTAACAAGGTACTTGTCCAAGTGCCTTGTATATATATATATATATATATATATATATATATATGTATATATAATCACTTAGGTGTAAGAATCTAAAAATTATTCCAGACGTATTTAATATTGCAAAAAGAAATTCTTTTATAGATGGGCAAAGTTGGCAGCCCAGGAATGAAAATTAAGGAAGTCACATAAATGAAAATGCAATGTATTTGTATTCGAAATAACTGTGTAGCTTATCTAATATGGCAAAAAAATATCAGAAATTGTTTGTGAGTTAATGTAACAAAATCGTTTCATGATGAAATAACCAACAAGGGTATTTTATTACACAATGGTCAAATTATAATAACTTTCAGTAAGAATTAATATCAGTGATAGTAAACAGTCATTATAATCGAAGCAAAGAAAAATGATGATAATGGGTACAAAGATGAAAAGAATAATAAATGTTGCATGAAATAATATTCAAGTCAATGCAGAAATAATGTTTCTCATAGGGCCAAATCAGAAATAGTAAGCATACTGATACTGATATTTAGCTGGGTACTTAGCCTGAACTTTTAAAATGCCATGGGCTTTTGTTGTGCATAACAGTTGGTCTCAGTCCCGGAACTCCGACATAGCAATGATGAGGATTGATTCTCCTACTGCTCTTGCTCATCACCTCCTCATCCTCTGCTTCTTTTTTCTTCATTCTCTTCCCTCCTCTTGCTCACCTTTGTCCTCCTCCTCCTCCTCTCTTTTTTCTTCTCATACTCTTCTTCTTGTTCTAGTATTATTCTGATGATTAAATTATCAAGACTAGTAAAGTTAACACTTTTTATGATTTCTTTTCCTCTTTTTGTTGTTGTTCTTTTCATTAAGTTTTTACAGTTGGTTTATTAGGCAAGTCAAAACAGACGTTTTAAAAAACACTAGTTCACATGGGACGGTTCTCATCAAATCAATGTAATAGTTTTCAGGAAATCAATGAAATCTAACTATCATTTGACCATAAGATCATAAAAACAAAAAATTTACAGGATTGAGCAACCACAGCAACAGGTGGCGGGGTAGTCAGGAGCGTACCTTTTATGCTTCTCTAGGCCAAACACAAAGTACTTAGCCAACTTGTCCTTGTGAGTGTACAAATACTTGCGTGATGGGTACAGTCTGTACTCTTTGTCTCTATTGTGTTGAGGGAAAAAAAGACGAGGGTTTGAAGCAGATTTGAAATTGGTTAAATTTTTTGAAAGAAAAAGACATGGGTTTGAAGCATGTATGAAATGGATAAAACCTTGAGAGAAAAAAGAAACGGCTTAAGCGAGGTAAAACAGTTGTAACTTCAGCCAATTTCTAGTGCAAGAAGGTGCCAACTGCATGAGGGTGAGCTCATCAAACTGGGGCCAATAACTTAAGTTTTATCACACTGACAGTGTAGTCACCGTAATAATTTTCAGTGTTTAATCGATCTCACATTTGCGTGTACTAAATTTTGTTTTGCTGTAATCCTTCAATACTTTATAAGGTGTGTCATTTACAAACTTCTCAGCTTGGCTGGTTTCAGATATTCATATTACGCTTGTATCTGCTTATAAAGGACTTAAGATGTTGGTTTTTTACAGTTGGAATAAGAGCTTATTACTTTGTTACGCAGAAGTGTTTCTACTTAACTTTTTTGTAAGGAATTGAAAAATTATATGTATCTTATGTATTTTTTTCTAAATATCAACATATTTGAATGAAATAAGGGAAACATGTGATTCAACTTGATTGATGCAAGATATTTCGGAGCAAAACATATCAAGAAATCATAGAATTCTAATGACTTGATACGACCAAGTCTTCAATCTTAAGCTTTTGCTCTGATACTTTTTCTTTATTAAAGAGTGTCAAATAATGAAAGCATTTTTATAGGCCGATTCCATATTTGTCAGTTTTTCAGTAAAATGCCTAAACCAATACTCTTCTTCCACTGACCTGCATAAGAACCTTTTCCATCGTGTATTTTTTGTCGAATGAAGAGTCACAAAATCCTTGATCTGTCATTGATTTCTCCTACAGGGAAAAAGTAGAGATTTACTAAAACCTATATTGTACATGAGTACACACACAAGATAGCATGCATAACATACGCAGTGAGAATGTCAACATTAAAAGGCAGAATCAATGAAACACAATTTTGTCCCAAGTCTTTCTACAATAGAGAAGAATCTCATAATTATTAACTGAAAGAAGACATTAGACATTGCAATTATTTCATGTATATAATGTCTTCATCTGACGCTTATGAGAGAAAACAAAGGATTCATTGTAAAGCTCAACATAACATATTAAACCCACCAGGTTTGCTTTCTCGGAAATCCATATGGATGATTAGGGAAGTTCTGACACTAAGTCTTTTACAGCAGTTGTAAAATCCATATCAAAGATATAAAATATATGTGTTAAATTATATAAATCTAATTCCATTCAGATTTCTGTTATTCTTTAGATGTAGGGGGGGGGAACACATCATCATAAATGTATATCTTTTAAGGGGTTGAAAGAGGGAGTAACATATATGTGGTGGCCTGAGAAACCAGTCGCATGGAAATTTTGGATATGGAGATATTAAACATGGATGCACTAGATAATGCTGAACATGCCACACTTTGAATTTTGAAATTATCTCAATTAAGGGCTGAGTTATGGGTGTTTTAGTGTTGCAATATCCAAAATCTTGAAACTGAGAAAAACGCGTTTAAAGTTCGTGGATTACATTTTGCTTATTTTGTGTAATTTTATCACCCCAAGATGTATTGTTTCCTCTATAAGCAGTTCAAACACTTATGAAAATGAATATTTATTATTTGAGAAGGGCAAAATACATGTAAAAAGAATTTCAGGGCACTTATCATGCAACAAAAACATGTTGGCGCTAAAACAATACATGCGAAGAAACAAGATAAATAATGGAACCAATAGAACCAGGCAAGTTTGATGTTTTATTAAAAATCCCAAAGTGCAGGATATAATGCATTTCATTGAAAATTGTACATTCATCAAGAAGGAAAAGTAGATGTGATGATATTTTCTGTAATCATTATTTAAAAATAAAAGAAAAAGTTTTTCGTTTTTTTTTGTTTGTTTTTTTTAATGAGAATAGACAGGAATAAAAGAGGTATGTAAATATCTGTCTATATTATAAAGAGAAAAACATTGTCAGGGATGATTTAAATAGATATTTGATATTGATGAAAAAGAATAAAAAGAAAATTAAATGCTCCTGCACTACTGGTTTGGTTTAGTGTTGAAATGACTTTTGATAGCAAATTAGCGGAATCCCGCATGATCCTTGTTAATAATAATAAAAATCTGATAGACTACATCTCAAACTCGCCCAAAGCATTAAATTAAAAACTACAAAGGGATATTTAAGAAGTTTAAAAGTTCACCCTCAGCCCTGGTGTTATGAAAATTAAAAAAAACTATGAATTTCAACACAATTCTTCCTTACCTAAGTGCCCTTCTTCTTGCCCTTCTTGAATTCATTCTAATAACTAAGCATATCTTTCAAGAAAAAAACAAACAAAAAAAACTTCCATTCGTTGCAATTACTGGTGCAGCTGTTTCTTCACCAGTCAGTGGGGACGCATCCACAACCCTACACCTCTGTGAAAAGCTCACTTGAAATTTGTGTTGGATTATGGGTTGAGAGAAGAGTTTGAGAGAAATAAGAAGATAATAAAATTGGTCTAATTCTTATGATGACTATTATAGATACAAGTCTTATTTAACAATAGCAAAGGAGACTAAATGAAAACTGGAAAAAAAATCATAAAAACTAGAATGCATGTCAGTTTATAAAACATAAAAAATAATTTTTTTTTAAAAGATTGACACCAGATTATGCTGGTGTTAAAAAGAGAGAGAGAGAGAGAGATAGTGCTCATTTATTAGGAAAGATTGAGATTGAGATACTTCAATTCATCATGACAATAAGAGCTCTCACCTTTAAGAACTGAAATGGCCACTGCTTAACGCTGTTACTGATAAATCATATGGCGTGTCCGTTATTTTCTACTCTACAGTCTCTGCGGAGAGATGAAGGAAGAAATTATGATAATTTTATAACTTTGTTATGGAAAGTAAGCTAATTTGAGTAGTGCACATTAATCTCATTTTACATTTCAGCAGTTATCAATTATGGTTAACATGAGTTTACTTGATAAATTTGTCTCTTCTTAGAATTTAGAAGTTACTTTTCCAACAAGCGACTGGTTTTCTCAGACCACCACACATATATATATATATATATATATATATATATATACCAACAGATAGATGGAAATAACACAAGAGAAAGCAAAAAAAGGTTCAAACCCTAGGATAAGCTTCCTCGAAGGCCATCTCCCCTGTAACTTCCCTGATAAGTTCTGTAGGTAGGGACGTTCTTTGCTCTACATGACTTTCTAAATGGTTGGTCCTGATAATATGATACACACATTTCTCTTTATGAAGAAGGAAAATTTTTGTGTGCCAAGTTCATGAAAGCCATCAATTCACACAAAATTGTTTCAATTGAATTTCAGAATTTCAGCATTTCTAGCAAGAAATAGATTTAATATAAAACTCTCTACATATGGTAACTTTATTAATGGATATGAAGTGAAAACAAAATTAATTTGAAATGTTTTTTTTCCTTTTATCTTGTCTTTATGATTTTATCATTTTTTTTAGTTCAAACTGAATCTGAATCAATACCTTTTACTTCTTTAGACCAGTATTATTATCATGCAGAATAAAAGCCAAAACTGGTATAAAGTAGGTCAACTTCAAAGCACGTCAAGTCTTAATGTTTCAAATATGTAATTTTAGCTACTTCAATATTGCTACGGATATTAATGTTATTCTTTCTGAATATACTTTATACCAACCATTTGACTGTTAGCTGAATGTACCAGCGTAGGTTGCCTTTTCCTTTACATTTATGGCACTGTTTCCTCCCTATACCGTTGCAAGCTGAGCACCTAGTTTTCACAAGATAATTTTCAAAATGCAAAAACATCATTTTTAAGAATGGTAAACAGCATTTAAAGATAAAGAGATCATGTCTGGACCCTTAACGTATGTCGATTTTCTTCATGGTGACAAAAATGGATCCCTCTACATTATATAGATTATTATTTTGTTTCAAAAAATCATAGGCTATTTCAATGTTATTATAGTGTTAGATCAACCATGATTTAAGTTGCATTTTATAGGCAATAGAGGTGCTTTCATGCTCATAACTTTTTTCAGAATATTCTAATGGGTGCCCATTTGAATGAAGAAAAAAATCTAAATAGTGTTTTACACAGGAATATTACAACATCATCAAAATAAAGAAAAGCAATCTGGTTGGGCTATTATGACATAACCTACCTAATTCTTTGCTAAAAGGAACACTTGCATAAATATTCTAGATGTTGACTTACTGAGACATGGTAATCGTTTTTTAAATATTTTTCAATGCCAAATGTGTGTTCATTCATTACTTTTTCTTCCTTACTTGTAACAATGCAGGATATAAAATCTTATCTAGTTTCATTGGCACAAAAAAACTCGTTGCATGAAAACAGCATTTGCATAGCTTTAGAAATTTATTCTAGACTCACAAAAGTTAAAAAAATAATAGAACATCTTTAGCAGATCCCTGCTTTTACAAGCAGAATGTAAAAAAGTGTTATGACTCTTGTCTGAAATATTATATTTATGTATTGTGTCATATGTACAAGTATACTTTAAAATCTCTAACATATTTATAATCAACCTTTGCATAAAAGATTGCTAAACATTTCAACACACATGTAGTGCCAGTTTCAAGAAAGTTTCTGCACATACAATAATCAGTTTTCTAGCTTTACCTACTGAATGCAATGGACAAAATTTTGCTGCCCTTCCCACTGCAAGTATGTAGCACACTCACCATTCTTGTCCACCCATACAACTGCAAGAAACTGTCTCATGTTTTCCATCCCTAAATTCCGTGCGTCTCCCAGAACCAGAACAGCGAAAGCAGCTTCTCTGAAATTTTGAAGTGATATTTACATTACAGAGTTCTTGTCCAAACGACTAACTAAATCTTTTAGCTTTGTAAAACAATTAAGAATACCACAGCATTTTGAGCCTGATAGGTGCTTGCCATTAGGAATATGCAAACATAAAAAGATTTGTTGGTAATAGGTTTGTTAGGTCTTAATCATTTTCGTGTCTTTGTGATTTGCTTTTTCATTTACATTCCATTCTTTTTTCCATTGTTTCTTTCTTCTTTCCTTTATTAATTTTTTATGCACATGACACTAAATTCAAATGCAACAACATTTGAAAACTCATAAACCAATCTTTTCATAATCGATCAAAAAAAAATTGATTCAAATATAAACATGTACATATCTTTCTCTCAAGCCAATCTAAACTTGTAGGAATCTTGTTCATTTTTGCGCTTACCCGACCAATTCCATGACAAAAGCCACATATCGGTCTCTCTGTCTCTCTGTCTCTGTCTCTGTCTCTCTCTCTCTCTCTCTCTCGCTCTCTCTCTCTCTCTCTCTCTCTCTCTCTCTCTCTCTCTCTCTCTCTCTCTCTCTCTCTCTCTCTTTCTCTCTCCTAAGAAAACAGCTTCCATGAAAATGCTCATCAAAATTTACATGTCTCCATTGCTGACCTTGACAGATGCTGTATTTGGCACTTCCAGATCTAGCTTGGAAGATTTAAACATCTGAGGTGGATTTGCTGCAATATCCCAGGGATTTATGATTTTTTAGTTATAAATCATCTTTATTCCTCTTCCACACTAACTCTATTTATATATCTATGTCTCATCTTTATCTCTCTTTCTATGTATCCTTTCTTTCACTGAATATACTAACCCATTTACACGTACTTCATTTGAAATAGGCGTCAGATTTTTCGGATCATTTGTTTTTGAAAAACCAAAAATATGATTTTTAGAACATTTTTACAATGTTGAAGGATTTATACATAAACTCTGTTTCCTTAATGGCGTTCATCATAATTATGACATAAACGATCAGTGTTTGTACATGTAGGCCTATACTTGTAATTATGCCCTATCTTGATTTGAGGAAGAAATCAGCTAAACAACTATAAAAAAAGTACTATTATGCATAATTTAGCGCTATTTCTGAGGAATTTTGCATGCTCCTCTATTGGCCTACGTCATCACTTACTCGAAAAGAGCTCGAAAAGTGAATGTGTTTTTATTCATATACCCAGCAGCCTGTAGGCCTATCTTTCAAAATCAGTGTAAACCCATCGTTCATACTCACATGGTAACCATTGAAGGAAACAAGATCATTGATTGTCATTGTCTTAGCAGGTTCTGTACCCCAACAGCAGTTGTTTCTGGCATGTTCTAGGATAGCTTCTCTAGCATCCTCAGCACTGATACTACCAGTACTAAGGACAAAAAAAAAAAACCATTAAAAAACAAGATTTAATTATTATAATGGTTTAAAAAATAATAATAATTCTAAAGTAATAAGCCCTCTGTACAAACCAGCTGCGGCTACTTATCTGACAGTAATAAAACTATACTGTTTTCCACTGGGACTATTATTGTCTTTGCTGAAACTATTATTGTCTTTGCTGAAACTATTATTGTCTTTGCTGATTATGTCTTTGCTGAAACTATTATTGTCTTTGCTGAAATTATTATTTCTGATACAGATACAGCTACTGCTAATGTTAATACTATCACTATATGAACAAGAACCACTTATGAAATTTTGTTGCAACAATAAACACAATTTATAATGCAACTAATGTTAGTACCATAACAACTTCCACTGTACTAAAAGTCAATCTATGAGGCAAAAATTTGTATAACGGTAGTATTGACAGTCTTACAACAGGTATTAAAAACTTGTTCTCAATATCTGGGAAAATGTCTAGCCGGCAAAGTTTAATCATATTGTTTTTTGAAGTAGACGGTAATGCTGTAAAAATTTATAATTCCTCTCTCTCTTTTTCCTCTTTCCGAGTCGGTTTGCAGCAAAGTTTTAAAATGTTATGTCCTACTTCCCATAAGCTTTCTCCAATATATGTTCTTTCTGTCACCTTCCTCTGACAAAAAAAAAGAAGACAATTATTTGATGCTTACCTTCTGAAGACTTCTATGTCAGGCCGCTGCCCTATAGCTTCATCATAAGACGGTGGAGGTAGTGCAACTGAAAATAAGCCAAAATTAGTTGTTTTATTATTTTGTTTTATTTGAAACAAAGGTAGAGAGGGTGCTGGAGCAAATACTCTGTCGCTTGGGCAAAGGTGTCAGCTTTCTCAGCTTTCCCCAAACTTGAACTTGAACCCTAATCCTGTTCAAACACAATCTTCAGTTTCATGCGGTCAAATGTAATGATTTTTTGGAGAGGTTTATCAAAGATAAGTAAAAAGATACACGTTGACAGCATCCCAGGCCCGCAGTCTTATCCAAGTAGTTAGATCGATTCTTTTTACCTTAAATTAATTTTCTTTATCTTTTTTTTCATTCTTTATTCTCTTCCTCATTATTTTTTGCAATCTCTCGGACATCACAAGTGTACACTCAGCCTTACGTTTATTTCCCTCTGATTATTTGATAAAATGAACAAACCTCCCTCAAATCCAACATTGTTATATCCTGGGACTTGATCCATCATCTCTAGAGGAGGACAACTGGCTTCAACACCTTGATCTGTGACAAAGAAAATAAACCAGAACCAAAAAAAAAAAAATAAATAAATTACAATATTTTAAAATTCATTAGTAAATTGTCTCTGACTTTTCATCTTTGTCCCTCAGACCTTTTCTCAACATCTTTCATTATCTTTTCTGGTGTATATTATACCATTCATTATTTCTTTCCCCTTTTCTATAAATTAATGAAATACATGATCATCCAATTTTCTCATCAATAAATTTTTAGCTGCTTCAATCCATTATTTCAGTTACTACTGCTGCTGCTGCTGCTGCTGCTATTACTACTACTACTACTACTACTACTACTACTACTACTACTACTACTACTACTACTACTACTACTACTACTACTACAACTACCACTACTACTGCTACTACTGCTACTACTGCTACTACTGCTACTACTACTACTACTACTACTACTGCTGCTTTTAACAACAACGCTGCTGCTGCTGCTGCTGATGATGATGATGATGATGATGATAGCTGCTGCTTGTGGGTTACCTCTGCTACTGCTTCGCTACTGAGCACTACTGCCACACTCCTGCTGCTCCTACTACTGCCTACTGTCCTGCTGCTGCTGCTGCTGCTGCTGCTGCTGCTGCTGCTGCTGCTGCTGCTGCTGCTGCTGCTGCTGCTGCTGCTGCTACTGACTGCTGCTGCTGCTGCTTGCTGCTTGGCAGCTAGCTACTACTACTACTACTGCTGCTGCTGCTGCTAGCTTGTGGCTACTACTAATGACTACTGTCTACGGTGCTGGGGCAGGTATGTATGCTAGCAACGGCTGTAGGGTTACCGCTACTACTGCTTGGCTACTAACACTACATAACACTACTGCAACATCCTACTACTACTCATCATCCCCTGCTCGCTGCTGCTGCTAATTGCTACTTTGCTTCTCCCAACTACTGCTGCTACTGCTACTACTACTACTACTACTTGCTGCTGCTGCTGCTGCTGCTGCTGCTACTACTGCTGCTGCTGCTGCTACTGCTGCT
>JAWDGP010000811.1:0-109911 GCA_033675545.1 Elysia crispata | reverse complement strand
AGAAGTGTCCTCATAATAATTATAGGTAACGAACCATTGTGTTGGTTTATATCTCTGCTCCTTTGCTACTTCATTCTGGTGTTTCGTATGTGACACTTGTGTGTGTGAGTCTGAGTCTCTCTCTCTCTCTCTCTCTCTCTCTCTCTCTCTCTCTCTCTCTCTCTCTCTCTCTCTCTCTCTCTCGGTACGCCCCCAGAATCCTCGTGTTATCAATGTAGAAAATAAAAGCTCATGGGACATCACAAATGAGCTCTTTCAATAAGAGATTTAGTGCTAATATAATTATGAAAAAGATATTGGTTAAGGCAATTTAGTTGACTTCATTATAGGAATTTAATAGCTCAGTATAAATAGGCATATTTAAGATGAAATAATATTCATCGCATTAAACTGACAAGCTCAATTTGCAACAATCAAATAACACAGTGGCCTCACCATCCTATGAACGCCTGCCCATGTTCTCTTGAATTGCCGCATGCTCCCAGTTATAATGATGATGTTCCCCCCAAAAAAAATAATAATAATAAATAAAAAAAGAAATAAAAGAAAGTTAAGCGGCGAAAGTTGTCCGGCTTGACTTTCTCACACTCTTAGACCTTAGATTAAAATGATATATCGGCTAGTTCCTAGATTAATATGAATATATACCCCTCGATCAATATTCAACTAAAAAAAAAAAAATTAATGAAGTTTAATTTCGGCAATATTTTCCACTTGCTAAATCGAAAACGCATCATGAAATTTAAATTCAAAACCCTGTCCAGATCTAAAGTTCTCTCACAATTCTTTACAAAACTTTCCAAGATGTAAAGATCTAGCCTAGGTTTAGGTCTAAACGTAAGGCCCCATAACAAGGCATGTGGAAAATCAACCCGTCATTTTCTAGTTCGGTTACACAACAGAAAGTACTATAGAACAATTTATAAGCACCGCAGACAGAAAGAAGAGACAGGAAACGCCCAATTTAGCCCCAGCACGAGGCTTCCTCGATTGTAAACCAGTACTGAATTCAGTCCCAGTTTAGCTACATCACCCCTGTCTATGAAATCATGGACCTACGTGTATGTCTTTCTGTCTGTCTCCCTACATGCCTTTGAACCTCTGTATCAGTTTTCATGTATTTTTTCGTTCATCAGGTGAAACTTTTACACAGATATCTCTGAATAAACTCCTGTAACTTCTCTCGACCATCACAGTGGACTTGAGCAGCAAAACCGGGGCAGCACCAGCTGAAGGGGCGGCCATGATATCTCAAACTATTATATGATGGATGCTTCTCTCTCTCTCTCTCTCTCTCTCTCTCTCTCTCTCTCTCTCTCTCTCTCTCTCTCTCTCTCTCTCTCTCTCTCTCTCTCTCTCTCTCTCTCTCTCTCTCTCACTGCCTCTCTCTCTCTTTTTCTCTCTCTCTTCACTTTATCGTCGTTATAAAAAAAAAATATTATGTGGCAGACGCCTTTAGGTATTGTTGAGTTTTTTAGGAATACCGACATCACAAATTCAGATACATGGCACATGATAAACAATTATCCAAATTCACTTTCAGTTGTGTCAGAAGAGAGAGACATAGGCACATAGGAAAAAGAGAGAGAGAGAGAGAGAGAGAGAGAGAGAGAGAGAGAGAGAGAGAGAGAGAGAGAGCAAGGAAAGAGAGAGTATGAAGAAGGAATCTCTATATCGATCAACTCCTTCAAATCACTTCATAAAGATTTGCACTCATTCCCTGCTATTTCGCCCGTAAACTCAACAAGACATGGAGACAGAGGCAGGGCGAGAAGGTAACAGACTTTATAATTAATTTACTTACTCTTACTCAACATTGTACATTTGAACATAATCATAAGGGTCACCCGCTTATTTTTACTATATAAACTTTAAAGGTATTACTTGCGGTTAAGTTTAACATAGCGAAGAGAGGCCTGAATCTGCATGCAGAGCGGGAGAGACTGTGTGAGCTCTGCGGGTACCTGCGGGATTATGATACAGAGGAGAGTCAGAGCTGACGAGTATCTGTGGGATTATGATACAGAGGAGAGTCACAGCTAACAGATATCTGTGGGATTATGATACAGAGGAAAGTCAGAGCTAACGGGTATCTGTGGGATTATGATACAGAGGAAAGTCAGAGCTAACGGGTATCTGTGGGATTATGATACAGAGGAGAGACAGAGCTAACGGGTATCTGTGGGATTATGATACAGAGGAAAGTCAGAGCTAACGGGTATCTGTGGGATTATGATACAGAGGAAAGTCAGAGCTAAAGGGTATCTGTGGGATTATGATACAGAGGAGAGACAGAGCTAACGGGTATCTGTGGGATTATGATACAGAGGAAAGTCAGAGCTAACGGGTATCTGTGGGATTATGATACAGAGGAAAGTCAGAGCTAACGGGTATCTGCGGGATTATGATACAGAGGAAAGTCAGAGCTAACGGGTATCTGTGGGATTATGATACAGAGGAGAGTCAGAGCTAACGGGTATCTGTGGGATTATGATACAGAGGAGAGACAGAGCTAACGGGTATCTGTGGGATTATGATACAGAGGAAAGTCAGAGCTAACGGGTATCTGTGGGATTATGATACAGAGGAGAGACAGAGCTAACGGGTATCTGTGGGATTATGATACAGAGGAGAGACAGAGCTAACGGGTATCTGTGGGATTATGATACAGAGGAAAGACAGAGCTAACGGGTATCTGTGGGATTATGATACAGAGGAAAGTCAGAGCTAACGGGTATCTGTGGGATTATGATACAGAGGAAAGTCAGAGCTAACGGGTATCTGTGGGATTATGATACAGAGGAGAGACAGAGCTAACGGGTATCTGTGGGATTATGATACAGAGGAGAGACAGAGCTAACGGGTATCTGTGGGATTATGATACAGAGGAGAGACAGAGCTAACGGGTATCTGTGGGATTATGATACAGAGGAGAGACAGAGCTAACGGGTATCTGTGGGATTATGATACAGAGGAGAGACAGAGCTAACGGGTATCTGTGGGATTATGATACAGAGGAGAGTCAGAGCTAACGGGTATCTGTGGGATTATGATACAGAGGAAAGTCAGAGCTAACGGGTATCTGTGGGATTATGATACAGAGGAGAGACAGAGCTAACGGGTATCTGTGGGATTATGATACAGAGGAGAGACAGAGCTAACGGGTATCTGTGGAATTATGATACAGAGAAAAGTCAGAGCTAATGGGTATCTGTGGGATTATGATACAGAGGAGAGACAGAGCTAACGAGTATCTGTGGGGTTATGATACAGAGGAGAGTCAGAGCTAACGGGTATCTGTGGAATTATGATACAGAGAAAAGTCAGAGCTAATGGATATCTGTGGGATTATGATACAGAGGAGAGACAGAGATAACGAGTATCTGTGGGGTTATGATACAGAGGAGAGTCAGAGCTAACGGGTATCTGTGGGATTATGATACAGAGGAGAGTCAGAGCTAACGGGTATCTGTGGGATTATGATACAGAGGAGAGTCAGAGCTAACGGGTATCTGTGGGATTATGATACAGAGGAGAGACAGAGCTAACGGGTATCTGTGGGATTATGATACAGAGGAAAGTCAGAGCTAACGGGTATCTGTGGGATTATGATACAGAGGAAAGTTAGAGCTAACGGGTATCTGTGGACAGAGCTAACGGGTATCTGTGGGATTATGATACAGAGGAAAGTCAGAGCTAACGGGTATCTGTGGGATTATGATACAGAGGAAAGTCAGAGCTAACGAGTATCTGTGGGATTATGATACAGAGGAGAGTCAGAGCTAACGGGTATCTGTGGGATTATGATACAGAGGAGAGTCAGAGCTAACGGGTATCTGTGGGATTATGATACAGAGGAGAGACAGAGCTAACGGGTATCTGTGGGATTATGATACAGAGGAAAGTCAGAGCTAACGGGTATCTGTGGGATTATGATACAGAGGAAAGTCAAAGCTAACGGGAATCTGTGGAATTATGATACAGAGGAGAGACAGAGCTAACGGGTATCTGTGGGATTATGATACAGAGGAGAGACAGAGCTAACGGGTATCTGTGGGATTATGATACAGAGGAGAGACAGAGCTAACGGGTATCTGTGGGATTATGATACAGAGGAGAGACAGAGCTAACGGGTATCTGTGGGATTATGATACAGAGGAGAGACAGAGCTAACGGGTATCTGTGGGATTATGATACAGAGGAGAGTCAGAGCTAACGGGTATCTGTGGGATTATGATACAGAGGAGAGACAGAGCTAACGGGTATCTGTGGGATTATGATACAGAGGAGAGACAGAGCTAACGGGTATCTGTGGGATTATGATACAGAGGAGAGACAGAGCTAACGGGTATCTGTGGGATTATGATACAGAGGAGAGTCAGAGCTAACGGGTATCTGTGGGATTATGATACAGAGGAGAGACAGAGCTAACGAGTATCTGTGGGATTATGATACAGAGGAAAGACAGAGCTAACGGGTATCTGTGGGATTATGATACAGAGGAGAGACAGAGCTAACGGGTATCTGTGGGATTATGATACAGAGGAAAGACAGAGCTAACGAGTATCTGTGGGATTATGATACAGAGGAGAGACAGAGCTAACGGATATATGTGGGATTATGATACAGAGGAGAGACAGAGCTAACGGGTATCTGTGGGATTATGATACAGAGGAGAGACAGAGCTAACGGGTATCTGTGGGATTATGATACAGAGGAAAGACAGAGCTAACGGGTATCTGTGGGATTATGATACAGAGGAGAGTCAGAGCTAACGGGTATCTGTGGGATTATGATACAGAGAAAAGTCAGAGCTAATGGGTATCTGTGGGATTATGATACAGAGGAGAGACAGAGCTAACGAGTATCTGTGGGGTTATGATACAGAGGAGAGTCAGAGCTAACGGGTATCTGTGGAATTATGATACAGAGAAAAGTCAGAGCTAAGGGATATCTGTGGACTTATGATACAGAGAAAAGTCAGAGCTAAGGGATATCTGTGGACTTATGATACAGAGGAGAGTCAGAGCTAACGGGTATCTGTGGGATTATGATACAGAGGAGAGACAGAGCTAACGGGTATCTGTGGGATTATGATACAGAGGAGAGACAGAGCTAACGGGTATCTGTGGGATTATGATACAGAGGAGAGACAGAGCTAACAGGTATCTGTGGGATTATTATACAGAGGAGAGACAGAGCTAACGGGTATCTGTGGGATTATGATACAGAGGAGAGACAGAGCTAACGGGTATCTGTGGGATTATGATACAGAGGAAAGTCAGAGCTAACGGGTATCTGTGGGATTATGATACAGAGGAGAGACAGAGCTAACGGGTATCTGTGGGATTATGATACAGAGGAAAGTCAGAGCTAACGGGTATCTGTGGGATTATGATACAGAGGAGAGACAGAGCTAACGGGTATCTGTGGGATTATGATACAGAGGAGAGACAGAGCTAACGGGTATCTGTGGGATTATGATACAGAGGAGAGACAGAGCTAACGGGTATCTGTGGGATTATGATACAGAGGAGAGACAGAGCTAACGAGTATCTGTGGGATTATGATATAGAGGAAAGACAGAGCTAACGAGTATCTGTGGGATTATGATACAGAGGAAAGACAGAGCTAACGGGTATCTGTGGGATTATGATACAGAGGAAAGTCAGAGCTAACGGGTATCTGTGGGATTATGATACAGAGGAGAGACAGAGCTAACGAGTATCTGTGGGATTATGATACAGAGGAAAGACAGAGCTAACGGGTATCTGTGGGATTATGATACAGAGGAGAGACAGAGCTAACGGGTATCTGTGGGATTATGATACAGAGGAGAGACAGAGCTAACGGGTATCTGTGGGATTATGATACAGAGGAGAGACAGAGCTAACGGGTATCTGTGGGATTATGATACAGAGGAAAGTCAGAGCTAATGATTATCTGTGGGATTATGATACAGAGGAGAGTCAGAGCTAACGGGTATCTGTGGAATTATGATACAGAGAAAAGTCAGAGCTAATGGGTATCTGTGGGATTATGATACAGAGGAGAGACAGAGCTAACGAGTATCTGTGGGGTTATGATACAGAGGAGAGTCAGAGCTAACGGGTATCTGTGGAATTATGATACAGAGAAAAGTCAGAGCTAATGGATATCTGTGGGATTATGATACAGAGGAGAGACAGAGATAACGAGTATCTGTGGGATTATGATACAGAGGAGAGTCAGAGCTAACGGGTATCTATGGAATTATGATACAGAGGAAAGTTAGAGCTAATGAGTATCTGTGGGATTATGATACAGAGGAAAGTCAGAGCTAATGAGTATCTGTGGGATTATGATACAGAGGAAAGTCAGAGCTAATGAGTATCTGTGGGATTATGATACAGAGGAGAGTCAGAGCTAACGGGTATCTGTGGAATTATGATACAGAGGAAAGTCAGAGCTAATGAGTATCTGTGGGATTATGATACAGAGGAAAGTCAGAGCTAATGAGTATCTATGGGATTATGATACAGAGGAAAGTCAGAGCTAACGGGTACCTGTGGGATTATGATACAGAGGAGAGTCAGAGCTAACGGGTATCTATGGAATTATGATACAGAGGAAAGTTAGAGCTAATGAGTATCTGTGAGATTATGATACAGAGGAAAGTCAGAGCTAACGGGTACCTGTGGGATTATGATACAGAGGAAAGTCAGAGCTAATGAGTATCTGTGGGATTATGATACAGAGGAAAGTCAGAGCTAATGAGTATCTGTGGGATTATGATACAGAGGAGAGTCAGAGCTAACGGTTATCTGTGAATTATGATACAGAGGAAAGTCAGAGCTAACGGGTATCTGTGGGATTATGATACAGAGGAGAGACAGAGCTAACGGGTATCTGTGGGATTATGATACAGAGGAAAGTCAGAGCTAACGGGTATCTGTGGGATTATGATACAGAGGAGAGACAGAGCTAACGGGTATCTGTGGGATTATGATACAGAGGAGAGACAGAGCTAACGGGTATCTGTGGGATTATGATACAGAGGAGAGACAGAGCTAACGGGTATCTGTGGGATTATGATACAGAGGAGAGACAGAGCTAACGAGTATCTGTGGGATTATGATATAGAGGAAAGACAGAGCTAACGAGTATCTGTGGGATTATGATACAGAGGAAAGACAGAGCTAACGGGTATCTGTGGGATTATGATACAGAGGAAAGTCAGAGCTAACGGGTATCTGTGGGATTATGATACAGAGGAGAGACAGAGCTAACGAGTATCTGTGGGATTATGATACAGAGGAAAGACAGAGCTAACGGGTATCTGTGGGATTATGATACAGAGGAGAGACAGAGCTAACGGATATATGTGGGATTATGATACAGAGGAGAGACAGAGCTAACGGGTATCTGTGGGATTATGATACAGAGGAGAGACAGAGCTAACGGGTATCTGTGGGATTATGATACAGAGGAAAGTCAGAGCTAATGATTATCTGTGGGATTATGATACAGAGGAGAGTCAGAGCTAACGGGTATCTGTGGAATTATGATACAGAGAAAAGTCAGAGCTAATGGGTATCTGTGGGATTATGATACAGAGGAGAGACAGAGCTAACGAGTATCTGTGGGGTTATGATACAGAGGAGAGTCAGAGCTAACGGGTATCTGTGGAATTATGATACAGAGAAAAGTCAGAGCTAACGGGTATCTGTGGGATTATGATACAGAGGAGAGACAGAGCTAACGGGTATCTGTGGGATTATGATACAGAGGAGAGTCAGAGCTAACGGGTATCTGTGGGATTATGATACAGAGGAGAGTCAGAGCTAACGGGTATCTGTGGGATTATGATACAGAGGAGAGACAGAGCTAACGGGTATCTGTGGGATTATGATACAGAGGAGAGACAGAGCTAACGGGTATCTGTGGGATTATGATACAGAGGAGAGACAGAGCTAACGGGTATCTGTGGGATTATGATACAGAGGAAAGTCAGAGCTAATGAGTATCTGTGGGATTATGATACAGAGGAGAGTCAGAGCTAACGGGTATCTGTGGGATTATGATACAGAGGAGAGTCAGAGCTAACGGGTATCTGTGGAATTATGATACAGAGGAGAGACTGAGCTAACGGATACTTGTGGGATTACAGAGGAGAGCCAGAGCTAACGGGTATCTGTGGGATTATGGTATTTAAGGTATTACTTGCGGTTAAGTTTAACAAAGCGAAGAAAGGCCCGAATCTGCATGCAGAGCGGGAGAGACTGTGTGAGCTCTGCGGGTACCTGCGGGATTATGATACAGAGGAGAGTCAGAGCTAACGGGTATCTGTGGAATTATGATACAGAGAAAAGTCAGAGCTAATGAGTATCTGTGGGATTATGATACAGAGGAAAGTCAGAGCTAACGGGTACCTGTGGGATTATGATACAGAGGAGAGTCAGAGCTAACGGGTACCTGTGAGATTATGATACAGAGGAAAGTCAGAGCTAATGAGTATCTGTGGGATTATGATACAGAGGAAAGTCAGAGATAACGGGTATCTGTGGGATTATGATACAGAGGAGAGTCAGAGCTAACGGGTACCTGTGGGATTATGATACAGAGGAAAGTCAGAGCTAATGAGTATCTGTGGGATTATGATACAGAGGAAAGTCAGAGCTAACGGGTACCTGTGGGATTATGATACAGAGGAGAGTCAGAGCTAACGGGTATCTGTGGAATTATGATACAGAGGAAAGTTAGAGCTAATGAGTATCTGTGGGATTATGATACAGAGGAGAGCCAGAGCTAACGGGTATCTGTGGGATTATGATACAGAGGAAAATCAGAGCTAACGGGTATCTGTGGGATTATGATACAGAGGAAAGTTAGAGCTAATGAGTATCTGTGGGATTATGATACAGAGGAGAGTCAGAGCTAACGGGTACCTGTGGGATTATGATACAGAGGAGAGTCAGAGCTAACGGGTATCTGTGGAATTATGATACAGAGGAGAGACTGAGCTAACGGATACTTGTGGGATTACAGAGGAGAGCCAGAGCTAACGGGTATCTGTGGGATTATGGTATTTAAGGTATTACTTGCGGTTAAGTTTAACATAGCGAAGAAAGGCCCGAATCTGCATGCAGAGCGGGAGAGACTGTGTGAGCTCTGCGGGTACCTGCGGGATTATGATACAGAGGAGAGTAAGAGCTAACGGGTATCTGTGCGATTATGATACAGAGGAGAGTCAGAGCTAATGAGTATCTGTGGGATTATGATACAGAGGAAAGTCAGAGCTAACGGGTATCTGTGGGATTATGATACAGAGGAGAGTCAGAGCTAACGGGTATCTGTGGGATTATGATACAGAGGAAAGTCAGAGCTAATGAGTATCTGTGGGATTATGATACAGAGGAAAGTCAGAGATAACGGGTATCTGTGGGATTATGATACAGAGGAGAGTCAGAGCTAACGGGTACCTGTGGGATTATGATACAGAGGAAAGTCAGAGCTAATGAGTATCTGTGGGATTATGATACAGAGGAAAGTCAGAGCTAATGAGTATCTGTGAGATTATGATACAGAGGAGAGTCAGAGCTAACGGGTATTTGTGGGATTATGATACAGAGGAAAGTCAGAGCTAAGGAGTATCTATGGGATTATGATACAGAGGAAAGTCAGAGCTAACTGGTACCTGTGGGATTATGATACAGAGGAGAGTCAGAGCTAACGGGTATCTGTGGAATTATGATACAGAGGAAAGTTAGAGCTAATGAGTATCTGTGGGATTATGATACAGAGGAAAGTCAGAGCTAATGAGTATCTGTGGGATTATGATACAGAGGAAAGTCAGAGCTAACGGGTATCTGTGGGATTATGATACAGAGGAAAGTCAGAGCTAATGAGTATCTGTGGGATTATGATACAGAGGAAAGTCAGAGCTAACGGGTATCTGTGGAATTATGATACAGAGGAAAGTCAGAGCTAATGAGTATCTGTGGGATTATGATACAGAGGAAAGTCAGAGCTAATGAGTATCTGTGGGATTATGATACAGAGGAAAGTCAGAGCTAACGGGTACCTGTGGGATTATGATACAGAGGAGAGTCAGAGCTAACGGGTATCTGTGGGGTTATGATACAGAGGAGAGACAGAGCTAACGGGTATCTGTGGGATTATGATACAGAGGAGAGTCAGAGCTAATGAGTATCTGTGGGGTTATGATACAGAGGAGAGACTGAGCTAACGGGTATCTGTGGGGTTATGATACAGAGGAGAGTCAGAGCTAATGAGTATCTGTGGGGTTATGATACAGAGGAGAGTCAGAGCTAATGAGTATCTGTGGGGTTATGATACAGAGGAGAGTCAGAGCTAATGAGTATCTGTGGGATTATGATACAGAGGAAAGACAGAGCTAACGGGTATCTGTGAAATATGATACAGAGGAAAGTCAGAGCTAATGAGTATCTGTGGGATTATGATACAGAGGAGAGACTGAGCTAACGGGTATCTGTGAATTATGATACAGAGGAGAGTCAGAGCTAATGAGTATCTGTGGGGTTATGATACAGAGGAGAGACTGAGCTAACGGATACTTGTGGGATTACAGAGGAGAGCCAGAGCTAACGGATATCTGTGGAATTATGTCGTGAATGTTTTTGAAAGCCTTCACACAGTCAAGCATGTTCTTTGATCGCCCAGTATCTGCACAAAAAAAATGAATTCTCTAAAATTAGTGATCCCATCAATTCTAGCGAGAGATAAAACTCACCATAAATTTGCACTGAGGATTATCCTATGAAAGCTGCGAAATTTGAAAGATCAGTCATTTATGTTTTGTTCATAGACTAGCTGTACTTAAAAAAATTTTCAAGAATTGTGAAGAAAAAAATTATACTTGACTTGCAGTAGTTCTGGAATCATGCGTCTTTAAGACATACATAATTTACCTAGATCTACTTCTTGAAATGAAAACAACAATAATGAGTGCTAGATGTAATGGTGAACACTTACCTTGTCCGTAGGTGTTATCAGTTAAACAGGGTTTATGACGTGTAAAATTAACAAACATTCTAAGAGGCTGGTAATTTTAGTAATATTGCTCATACTATTGGTGTTTATATTATTATTATTATTATTATTATTATTATTATTATTATTATTATTATTATTATTATTATTATTATTATTATTATTATTTTCTTTTCTTTTTTTTTACGTTTTCGTCTTTTGTTTTAAGGGATCTCAAAGGGATGCTTTCCGTGTTTTTCTTGTACCATGGCAGTGAATTTGCCTGTCTGATGGAATATGAGAAAAAAAGTATATACTTGAGGTGGGCCATGGGTTTCAGAATTATTTCTTTTATCGTTTCTTTGAAACTAAAGAACTACACAGTCATGTCATGTCATACCTTCATCTCTACAGCCACCACGTGATGTAAACACCTTCCTTATCCAATCAATAGTGCACTCGCGCATTCGACTTAACCAGCTATTGACCTCTCTGTGATGCAGGGGATAGTCGTCTACGAAATGTTAGTACTCAGATGTTGGGGCCAATGACTACAAATTTGTTCATGCCATGAAGGATACAAAGAAACTAATCTTGGACTGATCATAGGAGCAGTGGGCAAGGTAAACCTGTTAGAAATGTCATTATGTCTTGCCCAGCGATATTTTAGTTTTAAAAAATCTGTATTATGAATATTTTTAAGCAGTATAATATTTACAACAGCAAAAATTACTGAATAGGATTTTTCTAGGGTCCGCTTTGTCAACATAAAATGATCCTATGGCCTGGATGGGCTAAACCTTAGGTTATAGGTGCATTGTTAAATGTAATTCAAAATCATCACATTAAAAAAAAGTTTACTACAGTAGGAAATTAAGTTTGCAATAAGTAGTAACTACCTTAATTAGTTTTATATTCAATACAATTTCTTTTGTCTACAAACTCTTTTATCCAGAATAGTTAAAAGTCATTATAAATTCAATCATGTTGCGTAAATATGTGTCTTTTCTCTCTTTCTGAAACTACACAGGTGAAATAAGTCTAATTTGTGAATTAACACATTGTATTGTTGAATATCCAATCTTCAGCCTCTTTTGTTAACTGCATGCAAATAGAGAGGAACAAAGAAAAAACCCTTTCTCTTATTCAAGACCGAAATTAAAATGTAGGGGAGGCATGAAATTGATATTCCATCTAATTAGCCTTTTCTGAGTAACTTAAACCTTTCAAAAGCATTGGTATTTTATCAATGCTCAAAAGTTCGCAAATTCAAGTCACAAAAATAAACTAATATCCCAAATGTGGAGAGAAAATAAAAATTATAAGGGTACCGAAGTAATAATAATGTTTTTGTAATGCTTTTGATAGCCGTAATAATGGCTTTAATGTTTAATTACTCCACATTCATATTGTGGAGTATTATTATAGTCATTCCCTCATTTCTTACATTCTAAGGAGCGTTGTATGCAATTTAAGTAAGAGATATTATTGAAAAGACTCACTCGCATTAAAATACTCCAGATCAATATCTAAACTCTGTAAATTTTTTGTATCTTAACAAGTTGAGATAGTTGCCTGAAAATGGGAACCTATGAAAATTTTGAGGTAAGTAATTATATAAAAAAAATTGTCATTATCATGACTCTCACTGAGGATGTCGCTTTGCATATAATTTCTCATACTTTGCTTTGGCACGACAGGTGAAATGCAATATTGTTTTTGTTTACCTGAAAGCAATGATGATCAGTAGCAAAGTTAAAATAAAACAACCAAAAAACAATGATGATTATCCATTTGAGTGTGACCATATCGCCTACAATTTGTTGATATGGACAGTAATGAGGAAAATTGAATCTTCAACTTTTCATTGAAATTGCTTGCATCAATCATTTGAGTTAGTTGAAACAAAAATTGTTGCATTGGAATAATAATTATGTAAAAAGATAATAGACTTGGCCTGCAGATAAAAATCAACGTCCAGGATCTGCATACTATTAGATGACATTGTTCATTGTTCATTTTTTTTCAAAAGTGCTTTCATCTTATTATTTCTGATTGCTCATAAACACTCTGAAGGCATCAGTCAAATAAGCACTTGACAAACTTATTTTATATGTAAAGAAAATTTCTAAATTCTAGTTTAGTCTTTTAGACATAAGATGATTTTAAAGAGCATTTTTAAATTTTCCCAGCTTGCATTTATTTCAGTACCAGTACTCTACTTCTTATTTGCAGAAGTTTTAGATGACACCAGATGTAATGGTAATGAAATTCATCTCTATTTTTTTTTTTTCAAATTAGACTAACCTTGGTTTCGGAGAAAGAAAAAGAATCCAAGTCTTTTCAAGAGATTAATGTTTAAAGGTTATCTTAAAGGCTCTGGATTATGTAATAACATTCGAATCTACATGGGCAGCAGTAATGATTATGTGTATTGATGTAAATCATGTTTTCATATGAAGTCTTCCGTGAAGCAACCTAACGTTATAGCCTTTCCGGAGTTTCTGAGTTTTTGGATGACAACAGTAACAATAGAATCTTATTGTTTGACTCAAGCATCAAGAAAGAGAAGCAATTCTCTCTTCACTTATTATATGTTGGCACCTATTTGTAAGATGGCAATTCTAAGTGCTCTTTTCAATTGTTTTCTGTGAAAAAAAGTCTTACTTCTTTTCATCTGCTTTTGCTTTTGCCAATCTAAGATATTTGGCAGTGGTGTAGACGCTAATCATATTTATGAGCTTTAAAATCTTTATGGTGATGATGGTCACCATTTTTGTCACTTGACTAACTGATAAAAAAAAAGTGATATGGGAAAGTTTAATGATATCAATATCTGTTTTACATTCAAGTGATGAAGCAGATGTTATAGATTTAAAACTAATATCACCAAATTATATTAATTTCTTAAGGTTTAGTGTGACTTTGAACCTCGCAACTACTATTTTGTTTACATGATACAGTATGATCTCATTCACCACCCACCCTTCCTGTTACTTGATTCTATAGGCAGCAGTCACATGACTGTTTAGTGTGACACTCACAGAGGCCCACAAAATGCTGTCCGACACCCTTTATCTCAGCACCATGTCCGTGTATGACCTGCTCCTTGTTTTGCTGGTGTTTGTAGACTTGAGAGTCAAGTGCTGGCAAGACTAGCAGATCTAAGAGGTCCTTGAGTGGGAGGCGCTCTGCATGCAGGTGAGTTTTTCAGGTGGCTTCATCTTTTTTTTTTATTTACTGCTTCACTAGAACATTAGCTGTGTTCTATAGTCATCAAGCTGTATGCTATCTGATCAAACTTTTACAGTATTCCTTTACCTCAATGACTGGTGTTATTCTGATGTAAACGTCACTGGTTTTATCATATCCTTATCTTTACCATGGTTGCCTTTGACTTGAATATTGACATGAACTTCCTAATCGCCACAACTATGGCAATTTACACATACAATTCGTCTTTGCTTTTGGCAGATACATACATTATAACTTGTACCTGGAATTCCTACATCGTCTCTGTTCCTGCTTTTTATGGTCTTTTCACATTATAAATTTTTTATTGTAATCTTTACAAATCTCTGCATCGCAACATACCAAAATGTTGCTGTGATTTATTTTACACAAACCAACAGTGTTATATTGCATTTATATAATTCATATTTTTTTGGCAGGTTGTTTTCTGAAAGATTCAGCGTGCATAGTGTATCAGGTGTATTTAAAGAACAGTCCTCTTAGACTGGTGTTCCAATTAGCAAGACTTGCATTTGCTGCTCTTTGGAGCCAATAAAGATTTTATGATTGCAAGGCCCTCACCTTGCAACTTTGATAATTTCAAATTACTCTCCATACTCTAAATATATCATAAATATGGAAGAGACATACTAGAAAGCTGCACTTTTACAATTCATCTTTTCTCCTTTGTATTTTTGTTTTAATTTTGTCAGTATTACTCTATATTTGTGTAATATCGTCACTATAGAACTAATTTTTACTGCCATTCAAAGATGATCAAGTTGAGTTCCATTGCTCTTAGTTTTTTAGAACCTTCAATTACATCCCTCTTTTTCTGCCCCTTCGAAAATGTTACCAGTACTATATTACGACAGCCTAGGCTTCACTCAATTTATCCTAACAATCCACAGAAACCACTGCCAAGGAAAGAGAATTGCATGGGATTTTGATGCCTACATGGAACAGGTTGCCGGAACCCTGCCAGTTGTTCTCTTCTTATTGGTCGTCAATGCCTTGTCTGTGCTGCGGTTTTCCCACCTTGCTGGTGAGGCTAAAAACACAAATAATAGAGAAACATAGACAGGGGACAAGATTGGTTGAAAAAGAGGGGGAAAGTAACAGCGGGGAGCTAGCTAGCTATGTATATATGTAACATTCATGTAAAAATGATCATCTCTGTATAACCGTACTGTGCGGAACATGCCGTCAACTTTGTTCCGAGAAAACTCGGAAAGAAGGCAAATGAAAAGAAAGAAAACAAAAACCAACTAACAGCATTGGTATGATCTTTAGGTTAGATTACTTTTTTTTCCTACACCACAGTATTAGTAAGCTTTGCTTGGCCGGGAACTAAAAAAAAAAGACTTGATATCAAAATTGCTTTTGTGGAAGCCACTCTACCAAACATACAGAAACTTAAAATGCTGTGCGTGCAGATTCATGGGTCAGATAGAATGACTGGATCGCTCGAGTTCGGAGGCTAGGCTTAAAAGATCTAAGGATTGTTTTGAAGTGAAAGTTTAACTTTCTCTGCCGGTTTGGTTGACCTGTCCAATCCATAAGGGACTTGTCCTCCCATTTGGTGTTTGATACCAAGATGTTAAGCGCGTGCAAGATTTATTGGTCGCTTGGAGAGATTCCAGAGTGTGAGGAAGCAAATGGAGGCTTTCAGAAAAGAGAATGGGGCATGAAACAGAGTTAGATATTCTTTGATTCTTGCTTCAGTCCATTAAGACAAATGCCTTTAAAACTTACCTCTCCTCCCTATCTACATATTCTCATAGGCATCGTTTTGAGATAGTACAAGGAACTTCAAAAGAGACCATACTTTTTATCTCAAATTTAACTGAGGACAAGATGCCAAGGTCATAGAGTCAGAGAAATTGCTAAAGAAATATGGGAACAACTGGCCAATGCTCCTCATTTGCGATGCAAAGATAAAACAATTGCAAGAATGTGTGGCCTCGGTGGAAACCAGGAGGTCCTAAGAATAATTTATAATGAATCTCGAAACAGAACTATCGAAGGATTGATTGTAGGAAGAGAAGAAGATGGAAATGTAAACTACAGAAAAGATAATAGATAACCGAAATGAACTAGATGACAGATTTTCTTAATTTTAATGCCTTATCTCTAGATCACTTCCTGCTTCCACACAGAGAAAAGAGAAGCCAAGAGTACTAGACATTGCGTTATGAACGTATTAAAATAATTATAGCAATAATTTGTAAACCGAATTCTATGTTTATTAATGGCCTTTAAAACCAGTGTTACTTTGTTGAACTTTTCTTTATAAATAATAAGAGTAAGACTTATAGCTATGGCTCAAAGCGTAACAATACGTACTGACAGTGCGGGATTAGCTGCCAATTCTTTAACAAACTTTTAACCCTCATATCATCAGAACAAATACATGAATGAATTAATTATTTGGTGTAGGCCAAAGATCAAACTAAGGAATCTTTAGAAAAATTTTAAGTTAAAAGAAAAACCTATCATTTCATATATTGTCTGTTTTAAGGTAATTGACACCTGGCTCCTTTTTAGTCTAATGTTAAAATGGTGTATTTTTTTCCTTTAACTTTTGGAATCCGAGCGGCCGCAGAGTACGGCCGATCTAGTTTCAGTTTTGGACGAGCGGCTGTAGCCTGTGGCTGCTAGATAGATTCTTTATAGAGGCTTTTATTTTGTCATCGACTATACAAAGTGAAGTTAAAGAAGAATCAATTTTTTGTTTTCCATAAAATTTATTCAATTACCTTCAATATGATATGCTACACTATATAATATCTATTTCATAATAATTACACTGTAAGGAAATATAATTAACTCCTATACTGTAAAGCGCTTCCGTTTAAGGCCTCTGTCCAAATGTGAATTTGGGGCATGGACTCAAAGAGGTAAATCAGGCGACACTGTTCCTTTTCCACAACCCAATTTTACTGTCCATCTAATTGTTTTCAAAATGATGAACAATTAATTGGAATAACTGTTAATTTAGTGCACAAATGATGAGATACCAAAATCAAGTAAGTGTGTGCACTTCCCAAATTGCTTCAGTAACTTTTTGGGCTTTTGTAAGTAAGGTAAGATAAACTTAAATTATCCCTCCCCGCGAAATTCCAAATTGACATGCTTATTTACACAAAAAGATCTGAATACATACTATAAAAATTCAGGCGAATTGAAAGACCTTAAAGAAATTTGATATTACAGAAAAAATGCATAATGTGTTTCTGTTTAGAGCTAGGATACTAAAGGAAGTAAGTTTTCCAATGAATGAATAAATAGAGTGTAAAATAATAGCATTATTTTGCTTTTTAAATCACATCTTAAAGCTTAAAGAGTATCATGAAAATAAAGTATAATATTATACATGAAATGTAAGAAAGATATTGCCCTTAGTTTTCTACAAGCCTAGTAGTGGTTAAAGGAGTAGTTTACATCAAAACTGTCATGTATTGCTTTCTGATCAATCTTACTTATAACTGTCCTGAAAAATGAAGTGCAGGGTTTCTCCAGTTTAGAAATTATTCTAAATTTTAAGTCAACCAACCTATCTTAGTAATAGGCCTGTAAAAATGTAGTCTAAAGAAGTCTCCAAAAATTCTTCAGCATGTAGATTAGATGGTAACAAATGTTTTGTTATTTTATTCTCCAGGTATTCCAATCTCTTAAGCTACTTACTCACATCCAGAATTTTTTATCCTGTTCTCTATGAACGATGATTTTAGAAGAGATACTGCCAACCTAGTGCTGCCTGAAAAAAAAAAGCTGAGTTGCTGCTCTGAAGTAAAGCCGTAGTGAGAGTTTATGTCAAGGTCGATAAATATCAGGATGCCTAAGACCATTATATCTTTAAATTTGCCAAAGACCATTATCATATATTTAAATTTGCCATGCATTTTTTTCCTCTTGAGGTAGAAATGAATGCAGAGATATTCATGCAAGCCATAATTTGAGTCTTTTCCGTTTGGTTTATTTATTTGATTGGCATTATATATTATTATATATTCTGCCAAATTTCTCAGTCTACTATTTCAAAAACAAGTACATTTTTTTCTAGTTAGGGTCTGTTCTTTTAACTTTGAATTTCTTATCAAACAAACTTACTGAGCTATGATCATAAGGTATTTTAAATGTTCTGTAAGGTGTCAAAATGTTATCATTATAGTATCTTCAGTTTACACTGATTGTCATATGTGCTGAGAGAATTGTTAATAAATTTTTGTAAAAGATACCCACTGTTATGTTAGTTATTTTTAATTTAGTTTAATTATCCAGGCAGGTTCTCCATATTGTGTAACATTTTCGAGATAAAGCTCACATGTCAAATTAAAGTATATCTTGTGTAAAAATCAAATGTTGCTACTCTTTTGCTGTAAAATGTACATGATTTGTCTAAAAACTATCCAGTTTCTGTTAGTTGTATAGGCTGCTTGATTGAAAAGGGGTTTGAAGTAAAATTCCTAAAGAATGAAGACATTTTTTTATATATTTTGTATATTTTAATCAAGGAAAATGTATACACATTGAATACGTGAAGAAAAAAAAAATTATTTTAGTACAGTGGGACCTCACTAATTGGGAAATGTCCATGGGTTTCAAATTCTTTCCAATTACCTGCGTTTCCCAATTTATCAGGTCTTTTAAGATTCTGGTTTTCCCCCTCAAGGAGACTTGAGTGAGCACCACCTCAGTTGGGGCGCTTCTATATACAGTGGAACTTGGGAATAACGATAACTCTTTGATTATTTCATAAAGTATCGATATAGCAAGAGTTGTCATTATTCCCACAAAAGGGAATAAAGAAGAATTAAATGTGATGAGTGGGAGATAAACATTGGCAAGGACTAATCATTTCCCCAGGAAAAAGAAAACTGAAAGAAATCTGAAACATTCAAATTATACTGCTGCCTCTTCTAAAGATATTCTAAAGCATGAAAATAATTTTTAGAGTGTGATACATCATATGGAAGACTGTGAAATAGAACCTATATGAAATGGGGAAGGGAAAAATAAGTTCTAAATGAAAATCATGTGAATGAAAATTCTAAGAAAATTGATCTGAAAATCAAAACTATGCATTTGCTTGAAACAAGTGTTATTTGCAAACATGGGAATACACACTAAGTTCAGTAAAAGGATGTAGACCTGCACGTCAATAAAAGAAGGGAAAATGTTCAAAACTATTGAAAAAGTGCATAGATGTTTCATATTTTGTTCCGTCAGAGCAGGTATCTTATTTCATCTATTTTAATTTGCAAAGGCCAAAAAGTTTGTCTCCTATCGCTTTCTTCATAATTTCTTGAATAAAAATTTCAAGCAAACTTTCACAATCATCTGAGTTTTATAAACGTATCACCCCTCTCCCTGCCCATGCCCTTTTTTTTATTCAAAAAGATGAAATAGTTGCTGATTAAATTTTGCCAATTTTTTTAAGAAATCATAATATGAGATATAACTCAATAATTGTATGGGTTAGAACAACATTCATTAACTTATTGTCCAACTTTCTCAACCACAGGCAGCAAAAGGTTGCCAAATCCATGAAGAATCAATTATAAACCAATAAAACTCCACAGCAAACCAGTCAGGTCTACTCTTGAAAAAGTTACAAAAAGAAATATCCTAGCAATACTATTAGAAAAAAAAAAAAAATTACCTTGCACACTTGGAATTTAAAAAAAAATATTTGATTCTCTAGAAAACTTGCCTTATAGTTATATTTTTCCAAATGTTCAAATTGTATTATTACTATGTGTGCAACTTTTTCTTGAGTAGACTTTTGTCGCAAGCACTTTTACCATGGGATCATTTTATACATGGAGTCTTGATAGTCTTGGCACTGATACATCTGCTTATTTTGAGCTAAGTTAGCACAGCTTTGAAATGTGGTTTGTCCAAAGATGTATCTGCATCACTACCACTCATAAAAGCTATAGTAAATATTGATAAGTGCAAGTCTTGAAGTTGCCTACTGTCACATTATAATTCATTATCACCAATATCAGCACAGCTGTAAAATTGTAATATATCAACAAAGTTATTCATAGGTTTCCTGTTCAAGATAGAAAGTTAGGGACTTGGGACCCGCACAAAGATTTTTTGTGGCCTCATTAGAAAGGATGGAAATGGGATGGTGATTCTACGATGAAGATGATGAATGATTAAAAAACAAATGGCTGTTGGTGACCACAGGAGGTTATCAAAGTTGCAGCATTCTCTTCTTTGGATCAGAAGGCACTCAATGTGCACAGGCACTTTGCAGATGGCACACATTGTTTTTGAAGTTTCGCCCTTCAGACCCAGCAGCTTGAACTCGTAGCACACTTTGAAGAGCCCATCATCTCTCAGCTTGAGGGTATTGAAGTGCTATGTTGGCCTTACCGAATGGATGATGGGAGGTGCTCTCACTGCGGTCACATGACAGACCAGGTCCTCTGCCAAGTCCTCCAAAAAGTCCTGGAACCCAGGCCATTCTGAATTGACATAGCCAGGATTTGAGTCTAGCATTGTGGGCTGCAGTCATCATCAGGTAGTGAAAGACTCTCCTCCACCATTTTTGGAACTGTGTGAAAAGGAAAAGAAAAATTAATTATTATGTAAATACTTACTGTCATGGGAGACAAGTTCCTCCCTCAATTATCATTACTAATGACACTGGCCAACAGACTTGCGACATAGCTGCCTACATGCCATATTTCCTCTTTTCAAGAACCTTAATTTTTCTAAAATCATAAATTCTGTTCAAGTAGATGTTTCCACATTTGTTGAAATGTTATAGAAGTTTGGCAATACACTAGCTTTGATGCTGCCTTGGTTTACCAGTTTCACTTTCAAAATTAAATCTATAATCACATTGCTATAAATTATTATCTCATGTTAGCAAACAATTAGATGTGAGGATTGTAACAAGTTGCACCTGTAAAATTTAAAAAAGGAAAAAAAAAAACTCTCATCACCCCGGAACTAGTTCATAAAATACAAACAAATCTTAAAAATAAAATATTGAAATCTTTAAAAGAAACACTAATTTCTTTATATAATACTTTATCTACCTGTGGCTGGGCATGTAATAGCCTAGCATCTACAGGTCAACACCTTTCATGTTTTCCTGGTAGCCAGCCAGGGCCATTGGCATCACCAACTGCTGTTGATCAGCCTGGCCTGCTCTCCTCCTCACCACCCCCGTCAGAGTTGGGCAGTGGTAATTGGACATTACCAAAACTGCCTTTGTATCCATCCAGACACAAAAGGTCAGGTTGTCCGCCTGAGCCACCCGATATTGGTGCTTCTCAAGTCGGACCGACTTGGGCAGCAAATCATTAGGCAGGTATTTCCTGTTGCTGCGCACTGTGCCAATGGCCAGAACACCATTTCGGGCCAAGTCGCGCAGCAGTGGAACACTGGTGTAAAAATTGTCCATGGTCACCCGTATATTTGAGTGATGATATGGGGCAACCAGGTCTTTCACCACCCAGTGAGCCAGGCCTTGTTCCTGCCCTTCCTCCTTTCCTGTGTGGACTTGGAAACTGGGAGGAAAGCCGTACAGTTAGTTCCTACAAAAGCTTTTCCATACTGTCTTGAAATTAAAAAAATAACAAATACACTGTATAAATCTAAAATCAAAGATTAAATTTCAAAAAGAGAGAAAATATGAAAACAAAATTCGTTTTAATTATTAAGTATTATTATACTTGTTTCTTATTCTAAGACACCATAGACAATAATAAACAGAAAAAAATGGAATACAACAATAAACAATCAAGACAAGGAAAATTAAAACCTTTGCTTACTGCATTTATATATATATATATATATATATAAAGATGAAGTAAAATAATGTGCATGAATTCAGGATGGGTCACTACAAAAAAAAACAGAAAATGATAAATGACATTATTGATGACGAGTAAAAATTATTACTAACCTGCTCATATAGCCAGCAGAGCTCTCTGCACGGCACCAAATTTTGATGCCCCATTTTATTGATTTAGCTGGCATATATTGTCGGAATACAAGTCTCCCCTTGAATTTGACCGTTGACTCGTCTATGGTGACATCTCCATGTGGGATTTATACTGACTTGAATTTGCTGTTCATGAAATCCAGCATAGGTCGCAGCTTAGCCATACAGTCTGGCCTCTCAGGATCATGCTACATAGTAATTAGTATTTGTCCGCAACATGGGCAAATGGCCATATGGCAAGAAATCTGTCCCGGGACATAACTGAAGGAAGTTCTGTTTGGAACAGCCTCTTTTTTTGACGCCAATAGTTTGAGAGACATGGCAGTTTTATTATGCCAGTCCCAAAGCATAAACCTAAAAGAAAAAAAAATGATTTTTACTTTTCAAAAGTAAAATCTGATTACCCAGTATAGACATGTAAATAATCAAAGGTGGGATTTTTTTCATATCAAGCAAGAAAATGCAATTATTTTCTTTTATTTTTGATTCTATTTATATTAATTATAAGTAAGTCAAATAAAAAGAAAAGTTTGTTTTCTTTAGAGAAATATGTCTGGATTTTAAATTATTTATTCAATACTTTTTTACATAACCTTGTTGAAGACTAATTATTATACAAAATACAGTGCTTCAGTTCTGATGATTCGCTCATTCAAGTTGTAAAATAAAACCCTTTCAGCCTGTCCAGTGACAACTTTGAGCGAAATGATTTTTTTTTTTACAAAAAAGATACCAATACATCTTGGAATATTTGAATCAAGGCCTATGGTACATCTGGAGTCTTGAACAAATAAAATTCAAATGATAAAGGGACTCATACTACTCTTACCTATGAAAACTTTCATGTCATTTACTGTGACAGGGGTCCAATCAGCTGGAGGATTCTGGGACCTGGCATAACGGTTGGTCTCCGCACTCAGGTGATCCCACCATCCATCATCCCAGAAGAGAGAAAAGTATTGAACTGGTCGAGCATGTTCAGGGACAGTAGCTCCAACAGTAACTGAAAAATAAAATTGCTAATTAAAAAAAGGTCTGCAATGTTTGTGTCTAATCAACATTGACATGAACTTGAAGATAAGATCAACATACATGTATTCTTAGTTCAGAGTGAATAAATATATAAATATAAAACAATCTCCCAGCTCAGGACAATATTTTGCAATTCATTTATGTATGATTTATTTCAATAACTTTTGAAACAAACGTAAGTAATAATGTACCTATAGGAAGTAGGGCCGGTAAATTTTTACCTGTACACCCACACTCACCAGAGTGCTATTTCTTGTCTTTCCGGTCGACCTTGACCTTGACCGTGATCGTATTATAAGTAAAAATTGTCGCGATTACGTAACTTTATAAAGGCGCAATTTTTTGGAATGTTAACAAAATAAATAAATAAAAAATGAGGGGGGCATGCCCATATTTGAGGTTTTGCTAAATATGGGTTCCACTATATCATATGTGCCTCAGAAAGTTGTGCGAACAGTCATCAAGTTGAGCGTCTGTTTATCTGTCACTGACCAGTGGTCACAGAGCACGTCTCTTCCAAGACAGTAACTTTTAGCTCCAGTTGAGTGGATCTCCTAAGTCCTATGAAAGATCATGTGCGTCGACCCTGGCAGCTTCAGCTCACTTAGCTAGCTAAGCGTGTAGGCATAAATTAAGATGCTCATGGTTGTGTGGCATGAAGGTGCAAAAATGTGCAAGTTAATCGATCGTCCTTACCTGTACTCTTCTTATCATTATTAATAAGCACCGTTGTGACTGCGCCAAAAAGCCGTTACACTACTGTTCTTTTCCTAAAGTTCGCACTTTTTTTTTTAATGAAGTAAATTGTTCTCAAATATTTCGTTTCTTTCTAATTCTTCCCCATTTCCGAGGTTTCCTGATTACCGAGGTTCCTGGTTTTTTTTATAGGACATCACACTGGGATACTATCTTGGACTTGTACAAAAATAGCTTATCCTGGGCACTCTTTTCTTCTTCTTCTTCTTCTTCTTCTTCTTCTTCTTCTTCTTCTTCTTCTTCTTCTTCTTCTTCTTCTTCTTCTTCTTCTTCTTCTTCTTCTTCTTCTTCTTCTTCTTCTTCTTCTTCTTCTTCTTCTTCTTCTTCTTCTTCTTCTTCTTCTTCTTCTTCTTCTTCTTCTTCTTCTTCTTCTTCTTCTTCTTCTTCTTCTTCTTCTTCTTCTTCTTCTTCTTCTTCTTCTTCTTCTTCTTCTTCTTCTTCTTCTTCTTCTTCTTCTTCTTCTTCTTCTTCTTCTTCTTCTTCTTCTTCTTCTTCTTCTTCTTCTTCTTCTTCTTCTTCTTCTTCTTCTTCTTCTTCTTCTTCCTCTCCTTCTTTTTCTTCTTATTTCAAATTATTAAAATCTGTGACATCAAGAATCTCGGACAAAAAACTTAAAATGTTTTTAAATAAGATAGATCCTGTGAATTTTTTTATGGTGGAAAAGTATTTCCGTTTTTCTATAGATCAAACCAAAACCAATAATGGCTGCAACTGAACATGGATTAAAAAAAATAGATGTGGATAAAATAAGGAAATACAGATTAAAATGTATTTAGAAAGTAAAAGTACTTGTATATTCAAAAGATTAGTAGGCTATAATATTCTTCAAAAAAGTTTGAAAGCTGTATAATCGACAATAGAAGCAAAGTTTGGCTGTGGGTATATAGTTTTTATAGTATTCAATATCGCCAGGTTTATGAGATTATATTTGAACGGTAAGCTGTGATTGGACTCTTAATGAAGACATTGAAAATGGTGGGGCAAAGCTTGCATACTCGTAGACACCATATCAATTGAACATCACTTAAGCAAATCTTTGCTTTCCTGTGGCAAATTCATATAAAAACTAAGGGACATAATCAGATATCTTTGAAGTCTTGCAACAAAAATTAGATTGTGAATCAGAAGTTATAAACCTTGACCTAAAAGAACATTGTTGCTATGGACAATGATGACCATTTTGTTTTAACTTTCATTCAAGTTTAAGTGGATTAAATATTTCTAAAGCAAGTCATAACTATATCGAGCTGGCTATAAAGTGTAATAATAGCAAAAATTGTAATTTTCTTCTTGACTGGCACAATACAGATCATTTTGAACAGCTGAAGTTGGAACACAATTATCATTTCTTACGTTTCAAGGTAACGAAGTGAATTATACAAGTGAAAATAAATAGGACCAGGAAGGCCTTTCTTCGTCTGTATTTAGAAAGAATGACAGCTGAAGGGAAGTTTTCTCCCACTTAAGAGACAAATTTAGCACAAACTTCACTAGGAAGATCTTTATAATTCAAGGGAAAAAATATATCCTCCAATGAATATTGTGAAAAATATTTAACTCTGATCAATGGGTTATTTAATGCAAAGATAGAAACAGACTACATACAATGTTTGAAACAACATAACAAATAAATACTTTCAGTCTTTCAAAAACGACAAATCTTTTTAAATTGCCAAAAACACTCTAAAAAAGACATTTTTTATGTACATCAAGTTAGTAGCAATAATAAATGGGGTATTGTGAATGGTATTCTTCAAATTTTGTTCAGATATGATTTTCCTGAAAAGGGAGGAAAACATGAGACGAAGGAAGACCAAGAGTAGATGGACAAAAGACTGAATATCTGTAATTCAAGTTCTGAAGTGATCAATATGTTTTATATGACATGATTGGAGATCGGTGCTCTCTAGGATCGACTAAGAATAACTGTTATTCAAGTTCTGATGGAAGTGATCAATGCGTTTTATATGACATGATTGGAGATCGGTGCCCTCCAGGATCGACTAAGAATAACTATTATTCAAATTCTGATGTAAGTGATCAATGCGTTTTATATGACATGATTGGAGATTGGTGCCCTCCAGGATCGACTAAGAATAACTATTATTCAAGTTCTGATGTAAGTGATCAATGCGTTTTATATGACATGATTGGAGATTGGTGCCCTCCAGGATCGACTAAGAATAACTATTATTCAAGTTCTGATGGAAGTCATCAATGCGTTTTATATGACATGATTGAAGATCGGTGCCCTCCAGGATCGACTAAGAATAACTATTATTCAAGTTCTGATGGAAGTGATCAATGCGTTTTATATGACATGATAGGAGATCGGTGCCCTCTAGGATCGACTAAGAATAATCATTATTCAAGTTCTGATGGAAGTGATCAATGCGTTTTATATGACATGATTGGAGATCGGTACCCTCCAGGATCGACTAAGAATAACTATTATTCAAGTTCTGATGGAAGTGATCAATGCGTTTTATATGACATGATTGAAGATCGGTGCCCTCCAGGATCGACTAAGAATAACTATTATTCAAGTTCTGATGGAAGTGATCAATGCGTTTTATATGACATGATTGAAGATCGGTGCCCTCCAGTATCGACTAAGAATAACTATTATTCAAGTCTCGGTGGAAGTGATCAATGCGTTTTATATGACATGATTGGAGATCGGTGCCCTCTAGGATCGACTAAGAATAACTATTATTCAAGTTTTGATTCTGATGGAAGTGATCAATGCGTTTTATATGACATGATTGGAGATTGGTGCCCTCCAGGTTCGACTTGTGGGTTTAAGTATTTTCAAATCTACCAGGTGACTTTGCTAAAAACGTTAGACTGACAAAACGAGCTAATGCTGGTTGAGAGGAGGAGGAAAGTCAAAGCACCAGAAATGCTGTGCTTAAGTTTTCATAATTGTTTTCTGAATTTTATCTTTACAATTATTATAATTACAAAGGAGTTAGGTCAAGTTTGCTGAAACTGCATAACTTTCAACCTTTATCACCAGATTTTCTCTTTGTTTTCATCATTTATTTCAAATGATACTTTGCATATCACATCTCTACAAATTAAAGAACATAGATTTCAAAGTTCAAGCAGCAGGCTGTATTCTTTTTTTTTAATTTTATTTACTGTGCACTACTTTGCTTACTCAATGATCAGCTACTAGCTATAGCAGGCATAACAGTCAACTCTTTAAAACTTATTAAGACTCCTTTCACCACCACCTTACAATTGCTCACACACTCTAATTACTTACACCTTTGTTGCAATCATTTATTAATGGAGTAAGAAACAAAAATTCAGAAAAACCTCACCTGTGTTCATTTAAAAAAGACAATTTTAAATGTACGATACATTTCCGATGATATTGCTCACAAATACTCGACGTAACTTTTTAAAATCAAGACAATAGGAAAAACAAAGGGATGCTCAGTGACTTGAAGGATGACTGTAGTCTGAGCAAAATCTTCACAGTCCCACTGGTCCAAGATTCTACGGCTATTTTTTCAATATCTGATAATCGCTGCGCCTCTACCGCTACTGACACAAGTTTTCCTTCTCTCCCATCAATCTTCCATCAAGCTCATTTTGAAACAGAAAAAAATTGGGGAAGGAAATACAAAAAAAAACAAAACAACCTATATCCCCCATTCCCCCCTTCTGGCATGACTGGCGACGTACATGTAGATAATTAAAAAACAAAATCAACAAACTGTTCTCACCCACATGATATTACTTCAATTCCTGCCAAGCCTGCGTCATGAGTCTAACCGAAACATGGTTCAATCTTAACACATTATACATATGTTCTTATATAAACAGTATTAAATTAGGTAAGTGTGAATCTGATAAATCTACATTTTAACAAATCTTCTGTGTGCACCTATAGTAACTATGCCACCAACAAATGGTGCCATAAAAACAATATTTGTCACGTAAGAAACGATGCATGTGACGACCTTGACCTTTTTACACTCTAGCGAAAGCGTCGCTGTCTGCTTTGAAAATTCTCAAAAGTTTGAATCACAGCCATCTACACAGCACGTGATGCAACAAACACGGACAAAACCACTGACTCCTATAGCAGGCGCGTTTATCTTCTCTTGACAAAATCATCGGATTGTCCTAATGTTGTCACTGGTAACTTAAATCATTCCCAGAGGATTCAAATTGTTAGACATTATCAATTATCTTAGACTGCCATACTAGCGAGTTGTCTGCACCAAGCTTGTTCTTGTGTAAAATACAATAAGTTTATCTCTGTTCTCAGAAACCTCCCACAGGCAGACCGGACTATATTGCTGCTCATACCAAACTTGATGGCTGTCCTGCAGAGGTCTCTGCCCATAGCCATTGCTTCCTGTCGTGATTAAGTCCGTCTCTAAAACTTTCTCGATGTCCTCATTCCATCTTCTTTTTGGTCAGCCTCTACTCTGGGATTTTCCTTTCTAGAATGATCTTTTCCAGACTTTGGTGCTGTTTGATGCGACCACAGTTTGCCAGTTTCCTTTTTATTTATTGTTTCATCAACGTGTCTTTTTCCATCACCAATTTAATCAGGATAGATTATTTTTTTTTTACTTATGCTATTTTGAGTGTGTTTCTGTACCATTACAGTTTACAAAGTTCTTCGCATTTTTGTGCCTGTTTCAGGTTTCATAGTCATATGTAACGATGGAATGTTTGCAAGTTCTTAACAGTTTGATTCTGGTTGCTTTGGATGGGCCTCGCCACAATCTTTTTTTTTTCTTTAGTTTTTAACGGGCCATTGCACATCGTTTTTTTTTTTTTTTTTAATTATTTTACTGTTGATGTTTCCCATTGTGAGTAAATCTTGTGCCAAGTTGCGGGAATTCATCGTCAGCTTCTGCTGTGTCATTATTGACTAGGGGGTGGGGAGTGCTTTGATTTATCTGTTTTCATAGACTTTTTCTTCTTTGCATTTAGGTAACGATTGTGTGCATTGCTGTGTACTTTTAAAGCATTAAAATCAACAAGATCTCCCTGGCCTGCTGGAGTGGTCGAGACGAGGCTAGTCGGTCCGACATTTCTTAGGTCTGGAAGTTCTTCGCCAACAACGTTGAGGTTATCACACTTCCTTGGATTTGGATCTAAGTAAAGTTGCCTTATAATATTTTCTGGATATCTTCTATATTAGAGACATAAGATGAACTTATACCCGCCGGGCGCACTGCTTGCCTAATTTTGAATCATTGTAATGTTTCCCCACTGATCTTCACAACTGCTGTCATGTACTTGCTGTCTCATATGCAACAGTCACAACATTCGGCCGAAATAATAAGTCTTGTTATAATACAGACAAAAGTTTATTGACTATACTTATACAAGATAGAATATAGAATTAAGGATATGAAAATGTTATAGGATCTACTTAAAGTTAAACACGGACTGAAACATGTTCACTACAAGAGAGACAAACTTAGACTGACTCTAAGAGCCAAACATATCAAATAAGAAAATAGAAGAGAAACAAGGATGGGTGGGCGAGAGTAAGATGGTGTAAGCAGCAGAGGTACCCGTGACGGGAGGAAGGACCCAGCAAAGAATACGCCTTTTGTCCTCTTCCACCCTATCTGATTCAATAAATTCTATTCTGACCACAGCGTGCACCAGCCGACCTCGGTGCGCTCTTTCTCTCTTACTGCCTGTCTTTCTGTCTTTCTCTCTGTACATCCATCCATTCATCAGCCACTCTCGTCTTTCTTTTTCACCAATCTGCTACATTCTCCACACCATTGAACTGATCACAAAAATACTTAATCACTTTAATCAATAAATCAACAGGAGTAACACAATAAACACATGGCGCAGAATTTCGTATTAATTTGACATGATTACATTTCATAGAGGGAGGATACATTTTGCTTATTCCACACTCTATAACTGCTGTACAACTAAACAATCAAATGATTCGAAACAAATACCAATGTTCAACTGAGAGTTAGGATTTGTTTTTACCAACAAGTTTCAAGAGCAAATATTATCGCAATACTAACATCAAACGATAAGATACTGGTTCTTGTATCTTCAAATATGCCAATTAAAAAACACGTGAAACAATCATACCGTATACATTGTAATTCTTCATACGATTATTACAAACGAAAGATAAACAAATGGCATAAGCGAATAATGCCATCTTTCCTCCTTTCTACCATTCTAAATCAATACTGTGGACCATCAGAGCATTGGTAGCAGCTGACAAGGCACTGATTACAGCGACAGCTACATCTTCAAACAAGCAAAGAAGAAAAAAAACAAACTTTATCTATAATTCTCTTATACGTGTTCTCATAAACTCAATAAACTCAAATATTTTAAGGTAGAAAGTGTGTTAGATCTAATTTATTCACAAATACCAAGAAATCTATAGTGTTCTCATAAACTCAATAAACTCAAATGTTTTAAGGGAGAAAGAAGTGTGTTAGATCTAATTTATTCACAAATATCAAGAAATCTATAGTGTTATCATAAAATCGGTCGGGAGCCGTAGACTGCCGACCACCTCTAGTTGTGGACACCTAACCATTTCCTAGCTCTGGCATGTCTAAAACTTGATGTGCATGCAACTCCAAGTCATGAATTCTCTGGATTGGGCGAGAGAAACAGCCCTTTTTGTTTTCACTTTCTCTGTTCTATTCACGCCATCTCTCCCCTTTATAAGCTCTGCTATGACACCTATTGACCACTGGAGTCTTGGACATTATCCTCCCTGACAAGTACAATTGATCCCACCTTTAATTTTCCATATCTATTTCTTCTTTTAGGGAGGGGTAGTTGTTCAACTATTCATTTTGGCAACGGTTGCAGAATTGGATGAGTTGTTTTTCCAGCAATTCCTTTTGAGAATTTGTTTCGAGTGAAGAGTCTACAAAGGGTGATATGTTTACCTTTTGAAGATGTTTTCCACGCCCAACAAGGAAATGAGATGGAGATAAAGGGTGGCCGAGGCTAAATTCATCGCCCACAAATGTAAGTGGACGTGAATTGATGCAAGCCTCCACTTCAATGAGTGCAGTTTCTAGCCTTGTTCTCTCAAGACATTTCAAACCTACACTTCTTTCGAGTGATATTTTATCACTTTAATCATTCTTTCCCACCAGCCTCCCCACCATGGAGCGCGGGGTACAGAAAATCTGCAGCTAGGTGACCCAGGCCCATACTTCATAAACAGTTCGAGGAAGCACTGTTAAAAGTCATTGCATTGTCTGAAAAAATAGTATTTGACATTCCTCTGCGAGCAACAAATCTTTGAAAGGCAAGCAAGAAATGAGTGAACTCCAAAGACTCCACAAGTTCAATATGCAGCACTATAAAAACAGCGCACGTGAAGAGAGGAACATAAAATTTCTGGCTGGGAGCATCCCTACAGTAAATAGGACCAGCATAGCCAATGCCCAATACATGGAATGGCGGCACCTGTTTTAACCGAGCTTCCGTAAGAGGAACCATAGGTTTTTGGCAAGCTTTGGCATTCGAGGCTTGCAGGGCAACTTTCTGCTTTAAAGCTCAGAGAGAACTCTGAGGCCAAGGATTCAGCACTGGTTTCTGGAGGTCGAAACATCTGGTTAACTCTAGCCCATTTAAATTTCACGTGAGAATCTCTGACAAGCAGAAGTGAAAGGAGGAAAGCAGGATGGGAAACTTTTCGTCATTTGATAGGTCGCTGTGATTTAGTCTACACCTGACTCTGAGTAGTCCTTCTTCTCCAATAGAGCTTGTACAAGATGGATGTCTTAGCGACAGATTTGTCAGCCTTAAGAGTGATAGTGATTTTGATAGTTCAAAGTTAAGTAAAACTGTATTCTCTCTCTCAAATGCCTTGTCTGGAACAGACATCGGCGATCATGATTCTCCACCTGTCCCTATCTTCCGTCATCCGCAGTAAGGCTATGTTGTCTTTGTTGTTTCCTGTCTCAAAAGAGCTCAAGCTATCAAGAAATGTAATCCTTTGTCTACCTCTGCTTCTTGTACCTTCTATCTTGCCTGTAAGAGATAAAAATTCCAGTCCCTTATGGCGACATATGTGTCCTAAAAATTTCAGTTGCCTTTTCCTTATTGTGTTTATGAGGGATCTCTCTTGGTTCGTTTCTTCTAATATCGATTCATTTGTCCTCTTTTCTTGCCATGATATTCTTTTAACATTCTCCTGTAGAACCACATTTCCGCTGCCTCTAAATTTTTCTTGGTTTCTGCAGTTATTGTCCAAGTTTCGCATCCATATAAAAGTATAGACCACACATATGTTTTCAAAACCCTCAATTTGGTTGAAAATGATATATTTCTATTTTTAAGAATGGTGCTCATTTTTTGGAAAGAAGCCTTTGCAATGGCTATTCTCTTCTTAATTTCAGTCCTGCATTTACCGTCAGATGTTAATGTATATCCTAGGTATTTGAATTTCTGTACTTGCCTGATTTGTTCTCCCTTGCTAAAAAGCTTGCATTCTGGATTGTTTTTCTACTGTATTAGTAGTGGTTAAAAAAATATCGGAGTTGGCTTTTATAATAAAGATGTTTTGACTCATTCAATTCTGCGATAACATTTCTTAATCTTTTCCGTAAGGCAGAAAAGTGTGAGGATTTCAAACACTACAGTATTTTGTAGCCGTTCGCTGGTCCTGTTAAATTAATATTAGCTTTCTTTTTATATCCCATTTTGCTATTTGGCCGTGTTCAGATTTAGCCTTTCATTAAGCCTTTTTCTGCCATTAATTTTCGCTGCTGTATAAAAAGCTTGCAACCAGTTCAATCCTATTATTGGCTCTAGCGTAGCCTATCATTTTTAAATATACACTAGTATCATAATGATGTTGCCACAGGACTCTCTACACAACTGAAGATAAGCATAAACGTATATTCGCCCGTGAATATTACTGTGAAAGTGGCTGGAAACAATAGCACGTTTAAAAATTTTAACAGCCTTTCTATGTGGATATTTGACTAGATCTATCTGAATGGGCACTGAACCATTCACATAATCATCTTTGTGACGAGTTAAGCCGAACTAGATCAGAACCCATGTGTGTTTGTTATTGTTAACTGCCTGTTTGATAAAGCGCGATCGAGATACGTCGCCACCTGGCGGTTGCAACGCGCGATATTGTTAGCAATGTAACTACTAGCTTTAGGGTCTACCAATGAACAATCCTGGTGATTCGAACAGGAGTAAATAGTTTTGTATGTCGTCCTAGAACTAGACAGACATTTTTAGACCAGTGATTCGTTAGACCCTTTGCTGTTGGCTGACTTGTTAGTGAGCCTGTTTCATTCTTAGTTTTGTATTCAGTGTACTATTTTTGCCTGTGAAGTATTTTAATATCTTTCACTTTTTACAGTTATGTACGTAGAGAAACATTTTAAATTTGGATCTCAGCTTTATTTTTTTTTTTTTTTTTTTGTTGCATCATGTTTTCTTTGAGTGGCCACAATGTGCAACACTTTCAGTTGACGGACGCAACCTATGAACGATACGATAACAATTTAAATTACAGTCGACACCCCTGCCCTTTAAGATTCAATTTATTTTGATGACAGTTTTCAATTCGATGAGCCTGAATTCAGATTAAAAGAATTATTGCACACACTTTAAAAAATTTGAACAGAAAATAATGTATAGAAACAAACAACAAACTCAGACTGTGTTTCAAAACTACCTTTTATGTCAGGCAAATCTTATGGAGACGCAAATGACTCAATGAGTTAAAATACTTCACAACATTTTTAACAATTCTAAATAAACGTAATGACAACTAATGCAAGATTAAAAGAAAACACACACACACACACAAAGCAACAAACCACAAAAACCAAACGAAAAATTTTTAAATGAAAAAACAAATTAACAAATATTTTGATCAGTATAAAATGCTTTAAAAATATATATATATATATATACTTTCCATAGTTAATAATCTGTTCAAAACAAATAATAACTGTAACATTTTAAGATTAATTGCTATAAAGGTAATCTAATATCTGTATTAAAAAGTTGTTTTTTTTGTTCGAAAATGTGCCAAAAATATCATGAAAATGTAAAATATCTAGAAAATAAAAAAAACTATGTTTGCTGCAACCTCTATCAAAGTCATACATCTGAAATTGACTTCCAAAGTTTTTATACGCTCACATATTTATTTAGTTTCTAACGGTAGTTCACACACTATATTTATAGAAAAAACACAGGTATATAATTTGTTTTTTCATTATATAGGCGTGCGGAAAATTGCATCACTACCGACTACATGATAACACTAAAAATAATAATGATAATTAAAAAAAAATAATAATAATAATAATAATAAAACCGGTAATAATAAATGCATATCATAACTTTAGAGCAAATAATACTGATCGTTGTGTGTTTATTACATTTGAACACCTGACACTAATAATTGAATTTTGTTATAGACAGTCATGCATTTATATTTTCTTTTGCTTTATTACTGACCCCCCCCCCCCCCAAAAAAAAAAAAAAAAAAAAAAAAAAAAAAAATAACAAATAAAAACAGAAGGACAAAAAACAAAAAAAAAGAATAGAAGAAGAAGAAGAAGAAGAAGAAGAAGAAGAAGAAGAAGAACAACAACAACAACAACAACAACAACAACAACAACAACAACAACAACAACAACGAGAGGAAGAACAAAAAAAATTAAATAATAAATAAACAATCAAAAGAAGATAAAATAAACTAGGAAACAATACGTTATGCTCCAGGAGATTTTTGTAAGTATTCCAATACCGAATGTGATGTAAATGTTGGCAGCCTTTTTCTTCCAATGTATCTAGCTGTGGATTGTGGAGAACTGCAGTTTTCAACGAAGTACCCTAAGTCATCTTTGGGATCACCTCTAGTTATAACAAGACACATACAGTGCATGTTGATTGCAGCTTTCAATAGGACACATGAATACGGGATTTCATCAATTTTGTAACAACGCACTCTTTGCGTATTTGATAAGTTGTTAATAAATATTAGAGTGCATTCTAACTATCCTCTTACTCCATTCCATCGTGCGCAGGAGTGTGAAGCAAACTAAAGGCCATTTTGAAATACTCTAACTTATTGTTTTTCTTTCATTAATCTCAAACATTCCAAATTAATCTAGGAATCTGTTTAAAACGTTTGTGGAGATAAAGAGTTTCAAATATTGCAAGGACATGTTCTGTCTTTTTTAATCTACAGAAAAAAATATATACGGAAATAGAAAACGTGGGTTCAGATTTGTCTTGGGTAGCATCCAATGTATAGTATCCGTCCACTAATTTCCAAAACAAATTCCGTGTTCACCTATGAAATCAGATATCGGTAAGTAATTTAGAGCATGCCCGGCTTGGCATACATAGGCAGATAATAATGGCTATAGATGTTAAAATTGAGCAGACCCGTCTCAACGGCACGCTTTGCGCCTGTCGATACGTAGGCCATCAGAAGTTCCTTTCTCTGTTGTTCGCTCAGCTGAAATAAAATGGTAAAGTGATTTAGTTGCTGTTTTGAGAGTTATACATGTATTGATCTTATTCTTAATTAAAAATGCAACAGACAAACCTTCGCCGTAAGTCTTAATCAAGGAAATGTAAAGTACAATTCTGTTCTAAAAGATGTGGACAATCGTGGACTGCTGAAGTTTAATTTGTATGATATCAATGTTCACAATAGAGTAATTTCAGGCCTTTTCTGCAAATCATAATAGCTCCTGAGGGACAAAGCTGAAAAAAATGGACATCTAAGATGACGAAGTTTCCCGGAAAGGCTTTCTGTATGTGGGTCAATGTTCTGCCAGGACAATAGAGTCTGTAGCTTTTATTCTTGAATCCTAAGTAAAAACGATGTCTGTTGATTCATCTATCGACCTAATTTCAAATGGAATACCATTAGCATACGCCATGTAAGCTCCCCTGTTGATTCATCTATCGACCTAATTTCAAATGGACCACCATTAGCATGTGATACGCCATGTAAGCTCCCCTGTTGATTCATCTATCGACCTAGTTTCAAATGGACCACGATTAGCATGTGATACGCCATGCAAGCTCCCCTGTTGATTCATCTATCGACCTAATTTCAAATGGACCACCATTAGCATGTGATACGCCATGCAAGCTCCCCTGTTGATTCATCTATCGACCTAATTTCAAATGGACCACCATTAGCATGTGATACGCCATGCAAGCTCCCCTGTTGATTCATCTATCGACCTAATTTCAAATGGACCACCATTAGCATACGCCATGCAAGCTCCCTGTGGCAATGCATCTAATGTCCCGATCTAACCCCACAGCCATCAATGCTCCTGTAGGGAATTATTTTTTTTCTAATGAAAATATGTACAGCACCCACTAATTCAAAGAAAGAAAAGGCCATTATCTCAATTTCCCTTAACTACACTTAATGAATCACTGAAAGCAATCAAAATATATCAACCCTCAACAGCGCAAGAGAAAAGTTTTATCCAGTAACGACACTTCTACTCTGACTGGCTGTTAATATGGTTCGACTGCGCTGGAAACGTGAAGACAGTATTATTGTCCCTTGTTTTCATGTTGCTTTCTAGCCTAGAAACATCTAATTTTCTGCTCGCTGTTGCGCGAGAAGCCCGGTCTCAACTCACCCTTACTGTCATGTGCTATGAGGCAAAACTCACTTTATACTCTATTTGCCAAATTTTATGTCGGGGAATAATTTGAGCCCCACTCAATTGTCGTCACTTTTTCTTTTTCGCCTGTATAGAAACACTTACCTCACTTCGACTAAAAGGTTAATTGTTTTGACAGTCACAATACATTCTTTCATAAAAAAGCAACTAAATAAAACAGCATTTTTTTTGGTAACGTTCTTCAACAAGTAACTGAAACTCAAAGTTCTTTTTCAAGGTTCACCGACCAAGACGGCTTTGTGAATTGCAGAAGAGCAGCTATTAGAACATAGTCTTTCTAGTAAACATACTTACAAGATCTTAACTGCCTATAGACGAATACCCAATTAAGACCTGAATGAGGAGAAGATATATAATGTGTTTCAAGAACCTTACCCAAAGATTCAATATCGCACCTGACCGAGCCAGGAATTTATTCCTGGATCTCCTGTTCCGAAAGCTGAGTGACAGCATTAAAATAATCATAACGCATTCTAAGCAGCTGTGAATAATTTTATTTCTTTCTGCACATCCATTTAGCAAAATTATGATAATTAGAATATTGAATTTTTATCTCGGCTGGACAGAAAAGTTCATAACATTTATCAAAAGTCAGCCTATACACTGCCGCAGAGTAAGTTTAAGGCCTTGGCTCGCGTTTGATACGCTCAACAGTCCTGAGCTCACCGTATTGTGGACAGAATATAGCAAAGAACAAACGAAAAAATATGAACCAATGTAATCTTTAAAATGAAGCTCTGCAATGAAAGGCTTATGCAATAGGTGATTAAATTTAAACAACTCTCTCTATATATCTGTATGCCTCTAACTCTGTCTCTGTCTCTCATTCACTTGCTGATTGTTCTCTCTTCCATCATTGGGTGCATTAAATTTAAAAGGTTATTTGTTTTAATGGAAATATCGCCCCGTTTTGTTTAAAATTTGAAAAAAAGTTTGAAATTATCCTTTGAAATTTCTTTATGTAGGCAAAAGAAGGTGATAAATAATGATAGTTACATTTTATATAAAAGTGCCCCAATGGCCACTTAAGAGATAAAAAATTTGAAGAAATAATTAATAAAAAAACTTTCCAATTTTAACCACTCTCTTTAAAAAAAAAACACAAAAAATCTTGTTAAATTCATAAGCTTGCAAACAAACTGTTTAAAAAAAAAAAACCCAAACAAAATCAATCACTCTCTCACTATTATTTCTATTCATTATGATTGCATAATTCTCCGTTATGGTTATGTTAAAGGTCAGAGTTCCTCCTTTGAAACATATCACAATACCCCATCGAGAGCTTGTGGCAGCTCTCTTAAGCGCGACGAAGCTCAATTTTTTTTCCAAAATATTCTGTAATGAACTGAAGCTCACTTGGATTAAAGGTCAGAGCATGAGATGAAATGCGTTTGTGTCAGAGTTCAAGAGATTCAACACTTCTCTCATTCTTGTTTGCATTATTGTGCTAGGCCTCACAATCCTGCTGATCTTTGACAAGGGACGAGAATACAAACTGTCTAATGGGCTCTAGATCGTGTTTACACGGCTCTGGTTGTCTGTCCTCTGATACATGCTCACCTTTCCACCCATGTAGGAGGGACCTAATTCTCAGGTGCCTCTTGCTCGGACTCAAAGATGGGATCTTTCAGTAAGGCTATTAGAATGGTGGTCTCCATTTTATTATGCATAGCTACAGTTCTCGAATAATAAAGAAACAATTCATCAATTGACCAATGATAAGTGTGCAAGGGCCACAAGCAATGTATTGTTGGAAATTATACAGACTGAGCTTTTTTATTTTTAAGAAATCGCTTTTCTAAAGGCTGATAAGTCTGCTTCTGAGACATCTAGTTTGCACAAAGTCTCTCCATTTACTGGAAAAAAGGGCTGCTCAGAGTCACTTGAAGACTAACAACAGTGACTTATCATGTGGCGAAAAGTTTCCCGTTATGCCATCTTCACCCTTTGCCAATATCTTTACTCGTCAGATTTTGACCATTTTTTTGCTGTCTTACGCTAAAACCATAAACGGCCCTTTGGCTTTAGGTCTCGGTTGAAAAACCCAACCATCTTGAATGACGATTGAAATACAACCACAAGCCTGTAACTAAGCTCTCATTTATAATTAATTTAAAATTTTCAAAGGAAAGATATGCTAGATCAAGACATAAAAAGGACTTTACAAAACTAATTATTATGTAACTGACTGTCTTTATCTGTTTTGCAACATATTTTTTCTCCTACCGCAGAGCTAAAATATCTACTTAAAACTCGGTGTGCCTAGAGAACTTTCCTGCAAACCCTAGTCGGTTCATCTCAATAGTTCAGAGGTTATCTTCTCGGAAATCTTTTGCACTAACGTGGCAGTTCTCAGCAATTATGAGACTAGCATTATTTTGGTGTGGGTCAGATGTAACTTCATTTGGAAAGCGCTCGTCGAATAAGGGCTATAGCGTTGAACTTGAGAATGCAACTCACTTTATATTTACTATGGTTTAATTTTATACACGATTTTCATTTTACATAGAGCAGTAGCTACAGAAACAGTCAACAATTCTCTTCCTCTGAGTCTGTGAAAGCGCGAAAAAGCGAAAAATAACGTTTATATCTTTAAAGTAACCACTTTCTGTTTAGAGAATCGCAAAAACGATTTGCAGTCTTCAACATGTTATGGCAGTTTGAAGTAGTTTGTTTGATCATATAACAAAAATTACACGTTTTGTAACGAATAAAAATCATAATAGGCCTATCAGGGCATCAAAACAGCTAAAATATGTACCTTACAGCTTTATTTAAAAATACTTCTGAACACTCTTTGTAAGGTTATAAAAATTAATAAAAAGTGCCTAGAGGCGCACGTTCTAACGAGAATCGATAACTATTTACATTTACATGGCTGCGTATAATTTATATCACTTATAAATTGATTGGAGTTTTACACAAAAGCTATCTGCTCTTATTATGATTTGTTCTTAAATCACTCTCTCAGAGAAAGATAATTGTTTCTTGACATATACTTTGTTTTGAGGATGTTCATCTCACACATGAATTTTAACCATTTGAGATTATTCCTGATGATTCAAACGACGCGTTATAGTGCAACCAGGAGGATAATTGACATTTTAGGAAACATTTAAAACATGATTTATTTCAAATTTTAAAACAGATCTTTCAAAAATCTAGATTATAAGTTGTTTTTTATTTCACAATTTAAAAAGAAGTTTTCTTCCTTCACAGATTGCAAGGAGCAAAATAAGGATTAAGAATACTTTTTTACTTTCTTTATAAGAAAATTTCATCACTATGTTGAGCGCGTGTTAAAAAATTAGCTAATAGATTCGAAAATATCGAGTAAGATACATATGCTTAGTAATCATCATAATCATATTTTGAAGTACATACACATAAATAGATATTATTGACTTTATAAAATATACATGAAACATTGTCCTGAAGCAGATATTTACTATCAATGCTTTAATTACAAGTGCACTTCAAATTCAAAAGTGCTGTATGAAAGTCCATAGTTATGCTTTTCATTTCTGTTTACAACATTCGCTGCATAAAGCGTAGTAACAGAGACAAAGAGCTTCAGCAGGCAGCTCGAAATCTAACCGTTCAGAAAAAAAGGCGAAGAATAATAGACCTAAACACACCTTAAGATGGTAAAATGACAGGTGCAAGCCAGGAAAAAATGTTTAGCTATGAGTAAAAGAATAGAAAAACAGCTCTAAATCATACTTGCCATAAAAATTAGAAAACTAGTAAAGGGTGTTATTAAAGTGCAACTCTTAGACATAAGCTAAGGAACCTGTAAATAACATGCATTTTCTGGGAAAAAAAGCGTTTCTTTTAAACAGAGTTTGAAGAAAAATTTGTTAGGAAGAAGTGACACTCTAGAACTGTTTACAACATAATTTTCTCACAAAGGGAAATCATCTATTGATGATATTGGAGTATGTACGAAATAATTTACCAAATTGCACAAAATGTGTTCGAAAACAGTTCCTTAACTCTATATACTCGCCAAGTGTCGTTTGTATTGAGCAATCCTTGAAGCCGAAATAGATAGAGTATTATCTCCACCTTTGACGAAGTAATAGCATAAGGATGATATGAAAAGCGATAATAATAATGGTGCTGACATTTCATTTCACAATATATTTCAAGTTAATCTCAATGAGGTGCGTAATAACTAAGATCGCAATTTATGTTGAAGCTGCACCAAACAAAACTGCGCCCTATATATTCACGCTTTTTAGTGACATCTTTTGTCAAATGGCTCTCACGTGACGTATGCTTGGAGAATCACCTAGAAAGTCCGTGCTCTTCAAGTCTCAGACCTCATATGTCTTTACCTGGAGCAAACACCACGTCTGGCAACAGCGATAGTTTGCTTTGAGTTTACTATCGATCATCGAACTATGGCATCTTCCTTGAGAAAAGCCGAATGGTTCTTCTGTACTTTTACTGTATTATTCACATTGCTAATTCCTCCGTAAAATTTGAATGAAACAATGAGATTTGATATCAAGGCAAGTAAACAGTAAATTAATTCGGATAATAGAAAGAAGAAGCCAGAACACAGCTTCGTGTTGTATTTTACCTGCATAACCTGATTAACCTTATGACCCTTGAAGCAATAAAAGCAACCTGGAGTCCACAGCCTCCCCATCTAGTTACTCGTGGATCCTTGTGTCGAAGGATGTAGGGCAACATCATCTCATAGAGTATTGGCTGTTACCAGAAGTACGTCGTAAACACAAGTACTGAGTAAACAGGGTCTATCATGACCTTTATAAAGATTATTTAATAGATTCGTCACTACCGGTGCTATTTAACAAATGCGAAACGAATAAAGGCACATGACCATATATTACTATCGGTCCACAGAAGAACTGAAATGGGAAAGTCGGTAACATGTAGAGAGTGGCTCCTATTTTTGTTTTTTCTCTCTGGAGTCAACATTAGATCTAGATTCTATTAAAATTAGGCTATTCGATCTTGATTCCTTCAACAACTACACAGGATGTTGGCAATATGATTTATTTGTTGTTTTTTTTCCTTGAAGAATAATGAGATACTTATCCAGGCCTTTGTTACAATAGGCAAATGCGAATGTGGTACTGCTTCAATCTCTCTTTTAATCATTGAGGTCTATTACATAAGTAAGTGGTGGGTTAAAATGCAAATGAAAGCTAGCTATAAAAAAAGACGAAATACAATTAATTTTTGATGAGTTGTTTATAGTCCTGCTTTTTAACTCGAGCAATTATTACAGAATGGTCAAGAAACGCAATAAAAATTTAGGACGCTAAAATGTAGGGCTAAGATATCTAGACCTAAAGCTTTTGTATGATCAAGGGCAAAATCTTCAAACAAACACAGCTTGAAATTCAAATATTTTTCTTAAGCACGAAAAGGAAAAATGGCGATACAGGAAAGATTGGATCAAGATATATTGTTTGTTTGTATGTATGAAAGTGATATTGTAGTATATTATTCTTAAAAAAAAAAAGAATCAATGTGGAGCTTCTTTCTTATCATCAGCTTTTGAAAGAGAGGACTTTTACTAAATACCCTGGCCGACCAATGGAAGAAAGTCTTCTTAAAAGATTGCCTAAAGTCTATTTTTATTGACCGTGAGAGAGACCCAAGACTTTAAGGGTAAAAGATAAGTCCTGACACCTTTTATTTTGGGTCACTATTTATATCTTGTGTGAGCCACGTGAATCGTGAAAGTGTAATCAGCGAGCGATATCTTTCGGCATAGCCAAGACCCTCTATACAAGATAATGTCTATGGTTCTAAGATTGGGGCACAATGTCAATAGAAAATGGAATTGACCGATTTGGTTTAAAATAATTTGTAGCTAAGCAGCTTGATCTAAAATGTGTGGAGGTTCACAGTGTTGAATCCAGACTCCTTATTTACTCCATTTGAGTCATTGCCATCATGATCATCATTATTGTTATCATCATCATCATCATCATCATCATCATCATCATCATCATCATCATAATTCTCATTATCATCATCATCATCATCACCATCACCATCATCATCATCATCATCATCATCATCATCATCATCATCATCATCATCATCATCATCATCATTATCATCAATATCTTTATCATCACTATGGTCTCCATTTATCATCTGTTCTTCTCAACAAAGAAAGAAGAACCGCAATGATGAGGAACAAAACAAAAGGAAATAACAGACTGCCTTAAAATCTAAAAAAGTTTCTTCAAGGTTTTCAAAATGGAAAACTGAAAAAACCTTGATCTATATGCTGCGCTGCCATTTGCATAAAAAGTTCTTGAGATGCGCCAATTATTTGATCTGATTCGGAGAAACCTTAAACAGAATATTTTCTTATTCAAATGTAGTTGGCCAACATTACGACCACGATGACTCTGCTGTAATGCCAGTTACAAGTGTTTTTTTTTATTCATTTTGACATTCAATATTTAGGTAGCTTATGAGTACAGAATCGAAAAACTATTAAGCACAAAATCAAAGAAAGAAAGAAGCACGGGTAGCACATTTAAGGGTGAAGTGTTAAGCAAATCTGGTCAAAGTTAACTTGGATATACTGAGTTATGTGCGGTCTCGTGATCTTTTGTTGTTGTTGTTGTTGTTGTTGTTGTTGTTGTTGTTGTTGTTGTTGTTGTTGTTGTTGTTGTTGTTTTTGTTGTCGTTTTGTTCAAATATTATTCGCTAAAATTCGACAAAATTTGAACTAATCATCTAATTTTAAATAGAAATAAATCGTCAATTTCCCAGGCCATACAAAATTGAATATTTTAAAAGAAAAAACAACAAAAAAACCCATCTTTTTTGGCCACATGCGTGACGATGAGAATGAAATCAATTGCCATTGTTTACTTCCACATTCAATTTTCATAAATGAATATCAGTTGAAGATTTATCTTATTCAGCTATGGCCTTCAAGGCTGTTAGACACCCTTGGCGAAAACCAAACAGTCCTGTCCTTTTTCTGATTCCAAAAAAATATGAGTCTCATTTCTGCCCAGGTGCAGAGGAGACCTCTCCTCCCAAATTTTTATAAATGTTTTTAAGCATGTGTGAATATTGGGCCTATAACATCCTAAAATTTTAATCTGTGTGGGCTTAACAGCTAAGCAATATGGTTTCATGGTGCGACAAAAAAATTATGTTCCGCTAAAGACAATAATTGTCTCCCAATGTATATAACTGTTTCATCGTGCATCCATAAATTGTGCAAGTATATGGACTCTTCAGAAACTGGCTGTTTGAGATAGTGTAGGTCTGGCTAATCTCCTAGCCTAAATAACTGTTTTACGGTGCGTCTGAAGATTGAACCTGTGTTGAGATAGATGAAAATATTTGCACTAGAATTCACGGCAGAGAGAATAAAAGTTGCAAATTGGACGAACCTATATGTGTTGCCATATGTACCTGTGCCTCTATACTCCGGCATTGAACTGGCTACAAGTACGTTAATGGCATTAGGCAACGAACACACTATGAATACAATAGCGATAGTAACCACAGTCTTGGCTAGCTGAAGTTCTTTGAGGTTCCTCGACTTGGAGATCTTAGACTTATCTTCCAACTTGCCTCCAGAGCTGCCCGTTCCGCCATCTTGGGCTTGAAAAGCGCGCCGCCAGGTGGCGCTGCGAGTCAAGGTGACCGACAGAAAGACAGTACAGACAATTACTGTCACTAGAGGGATCAATACTGCTGGGAAACTTTGGAAAAACAAAACAATCTCGTAGAAATATTCAAGTGTGGGCGAGGACATTCTCTGGGTGGTGATTATAGTCTTGTTATAGCGAGGACTCCAAAACTTGGTGAATCGTATCAGAACAAAACCGTAGCTGCCCAGTGCTAGATTCCAGCTGTAGATGACAGCAAGGATAATACACGTTCTCCTCCGGTTGAATATGGTGCTTACTTTCATTGGCAACACAACAGATACACACCTCTCTATGCTGATGAAGGCGGTGATGTAGGCAGTAATTCGAGAGAAACACTCACAAGTCCACGCTCCTGTTACGCTGACAACGCTGTAAACTCCAAAATAGCGGTTTGCAAACTTTGTGAATGCTGGCACAAAGCAAATGGCCATCCATGTGTTGGACAGGACACAAAACAGATCGGAAATGGCCAGGGCAAAATAGCTGACGTTTATAGATGAGGATAACCCAATGCGGTGATAAGTTATCAAGATGACGATGTTGCCCGAGACACCAACAACTCCTATAGGCAAGGAGAAGTAACTGGTCTGCGTCAAAAGAAAGAGAAACTGGCCAAAAGTAAGAAAACCTCTTGTTATATAGGCGCAGCAGTATTTGTTCGACCCAACCATCATGGAAGAGTTCACCAAGGGGCTCCTCTCTAACTCCTCCATTTTGGTCTAATGTTGTAAAAAAAAAAGAACATATATATATATATATATATATATATATATATATATATATATATATTAAATGAAAGTTATTAGTGCGAGACCGCAGACTCAGTCACAAAAAAATCAACATTTTTCGATGAATTTCTGTCTACAACTATGGGAAACCAATTAACTCTATAATTTTTTTAACTATTTGCAAATTCTGATTAACGCTAAAAGGGTTCACGCCCAAAAAATGCCTAAAAGTGTAAATTGTACTGCTGCACATTCATTTTGACCTACCCGATAACCATTTAAAAACATTTATGAATAGATTAGATTTAAAAAAATAAGTTCATTTTTCATGCTCTGTACCAGCCATTCAAGCTTTGCAGAAAAGGATTTACTATCATGTACAATGTGAAAATTTTCACATCTCCCTTTTTTATTCTCAAATAATCATACCATGCTATGACCTAACTCTTCTCATTTTTACATTTCCCTCGTACTAGCAAACATTCTACCTATTTCTTACCTCTAAATTATAAATCTCTTTCCAGCCAGATATAAAGCCCTCCTTCCCCTACCCCCTGCCCTCTAAATTCTTCCATTTAACTTCACACATACATAGCCACAAACACGCACATTTTAAAAACCAACCTTTCTATAATGTACGTCCCCTCTCTCTCTCCGCCCCCCCCCCCCCCCTCTTTCACACGCTACCACCAGCCCTCCAATCCATTACTTGTTTTGTACATCCTTCTGTAGCTAAGTTAGCAACGTTTATATGTATTATCGAGTACGAATAGATCGATGCTTTGTTCAGTCTTTATTCTTTATTTTGCTTAGAAATATCGATAGCTTAAGTTAATTGAGAAGGTTGTATTCCCAATGAAATTAACGGAGAGAAATTTATTTCAAATTATATTGTTAAAGACATGGTAATAAATATTTATCTTTTCTTTGAATCAGGTCGCCTGAAGTTCACAATCAGTCTAGGATATACAATGACCTCAAACATATATAATTATATATATATATATATATATATATATATTATTTGTTGTGATATATATATATATATATAATTATTCTGACTTCTCCGACATGCTATAAGTTAGGTAGATTTCATAACTAATATCTAATTAGCAAAATTATCCATGAAAATGGAATTTTTATCTAGATCGCTTAGTTATCTCTGTTTTATAGTACTGTGAATCCAAAAAGTGTTTCCTACACAATATTCTATTAAAAGCTTATGGCGACCGACTAGTTTTGCGATAAAGCATTTACATAGATAACTTGAAAGGAACCGTCGCTCTGAAATGTAGCAAGAAAATCTACCGGTGGAAAAAAATATTTACCACTTGGTTATGACGGTATTAAACTGATATTGTCCAATTCAATCAGTGCCTTTGATGTGGAGATCTTTGAAATCTCTCAGGATTCACGAGACAATTTGGCTATGATGTTACGGGATTTTAAATGTAATATTGAATATGATGCAAAAGTAAAGACGTTTAACGTTTTTATAAAAATAAGCTGGCTGCATTGCAATCCTAAAAACGTTAAACGTCCCACATTACAATTTTCAGGATCTGAAATACTCAGCTATTGAATTTTTTCAACCAACTTAAAACTCACATGATAACTTTAAAAACTTTTGTTTCGAAAATCTTATATTTTTGAAAATGATTCTAATAACATTTTCTGGAAGAACAAAAATTTAGGCACCAATTTTGTAACCCAAATCCAATGCTTTAATCGATTAAATAATAAGTTTCTTGTTACATCATTCTCAGCAAATTGCAATGTATTAATCTTTAATCCGGTTTATAAAGACCGATCATTCTTTTTGCCTTTTTGTACTCGTACGGTTTTCTTTCCAAGGAATGCTCTAAAAATATAATAAAAGAGATAAGTTTCAATGTATTCGATCCTATCTGAGTATTACGGTATTATGACTCACATATTTTAAAAAAAAGTTAAGTTGATGTGAATAGTTCAATAGTTAGCAGAGTTTTAGGAGATACTTCTGAAGCTTTGAAGGGAAACCCAGTTTTTACAATAATCATCTGAAACTAAGTAAATAATTAGATTCAATAAATTACAAACCAACCTATTTTGCTTTAACTAGATCTGCATTAAAAGATTCTCTTCAAGCCTTGTTCTCCCTAATCAGCAGTAATTTTACTCAACTTTGAATGTCTGCACAGCCTCTAAAAGAAATGTCAACCGTACTTAATATAACTCATATCAATTAAGTGTGTACTAGAGTTGTATATTAACCCTCATAATTTGACAGTCTATACAAAAATACTCAAGTGCAGAAACATTTTATATAAGTTTTGAATAATTTGATGTCTGAGCTCCACGGAATTATCTGGATAACTGCAATTTTATGAAAACTGAATGTCTAGAACCATAGATTATATGTGATCTGACAATATGCTGTAGCGTGTGTGAGGGCTTGTAAAGTGGGTAAAGGAAAAACAGTGACGTTAAAAATTATTAATTGTGTAGCTTTAGACAAAAGTTCAAAACAACTTTATGAGGAGGACAAATTAAACTGTACTACAAAGCTGCTCTTCTTTGTGAATCTTTTAGTATCTTTCAGCAGGCCATAGCAGAGAGAAGGAACTATTTCATGCCCACAATACAAGTCTATTTTTTAATGGTCTATTAATTTTCCCGGTAGGGTGATGTTTTACTTTTCTTAATTCCATTCTTTGAATTAACATCCTCCTAATTTTTATGCTTTGTTTTCTTTATTTTTTTTTTGGCTTCATCTTACATTTTATTACTACTTTTTTGTAAGGTAATTGACTAAATCTTCCATTTTCATATCAGTTTAAAGATCCTTTCAAACGTTAATTACTAAGTTTAAAAAGTATCGGAGGATGCAAACTACTTTTTTCAAATAGATTTTATGATATTGTTTAAAGGAATAAAGAATAAAGAAAAAGATTTGGATTTGGCAGTGAACTATTCTTAGATCCGAATTTTGCGTCAGACTTGATTAACTATATTATTTGGCCATCAGAAATCAAAACTTATTATTTATTTCTGTCCTAGATCTTCTTTTGCGCTCATTTTGTGGCCAGTTCTCATTTCCGTAGTGTAGTTTCCGTTGTAACAAGACATGCCTTGACTATTTTGCTGCAATAATAAATGGGTTGTGATGTGTCAATAATCAAGAGACATTCGAGATATAATGCTGCGAGAGCACTGAAGTTAGTTCTAGACCTAATAACATTTATATTTATATCAAACTACTTTCTGTTCTCTCCCTCCTAGTTATTTAAATAATAAACGACTATTCTCTCTCTATAAATTTGTTAAGGAACCGATTTCCGGTCATCATTATAGTCGATAATCACAAGATACTGATGAGTTTTTAATTGGTGTTATTGTTGTTGTTACGGTTGTTATTTTTCTATTGTTGTTTTGATTTTGTTGATTTTGTTGATTTTGTTGTTAATGCCCTCCGCGTTTTAATTCTGCGACCGTGATACCGCTGCTACCTTTCGAATTTTTCACGATGCCATAGTGCACTGGTGTCTGTTTTGGGCGATGGATCTGAGTTTATGAGGGTTGTTTTTGTGCCTTTTGGTCTCAGTTGGCTGGCGGTTAAACGGGAAAGATCTCTAAGGAGGTTGGCAGATGGTGTTGTAAGAGGCCTTCTTTTGAATTTATCCCCTGTCAGTTGTATTTCCCATTGATATTATTATTATTATTATTATTATTATTATTATTATTATTATTATTATTATTATTATTATTATTATTATTATTATTATTATTATTATTATTATTATTATCTTCTGAATAAGATCTATCAATCTCCTTAAATATATATCCAGAAGGTACTAGAGGTTTAAAAAGTCCTAGTTTTTGCGGGTGATTATTGTCTTTTATTTCGTACCCTGGGCGTGTTTCCAGAATTTTTTTTTTGAAAGTTAGCTCACATAATATGATGAAAGATATGCTCTCATATTATACTTCAACATCAACAATCAGCTTTTTGTTCTCAAAATGCCCGATTCAGCTCATTTAAAAAAAAATTGAGTTTTAAGAATTCGATGTTTCCAAAATATTGTTCCTCATAACAATAATTTTTCGAAACACATTAAAGTTCTATTCAGTGCCCAAGGCCACCATGGAAAACGTCCATGACATCCTCAACATATTTATCATCACAGGTATAGGATTTATAAAATACGCAGCTCGCTTTCAGCCACTGCAGCATTCAAACTCAGGTTTTCTGATATGTAACTAGAGTCTTTCAAATGCTCAATATAGGAACTCCGTTAGTAGAAATTCCTTAATATTAGTTTGCATGAGAAAGGTCTTTATATTTTGATTGTTATGCCCTTTACCCACATTAAAATATACTTGCAACATTACTATCCAATAACTGTAAAGTATTTCTTCAAACCTAGCAACTGGCTGATGTTTCTGGGATGTTTAAAAAAATGTCAACCCAAGACGTGACCCTGGTGGTTTCCCATCAATCAAATCAGCGGTCTTTGAGACCTGAACACTAGGAATCAACGTAGCAGGTTAGTTTCTTGTCTAAGATGATGCAGTTCTGAATTCCAGGGAGAGTTGTGTTGAAAGAGAATTTTCAATTCTCATGCATGAATTTCTCTGTCTCCCCTTTTCTCTGTCTCTGTCTCTGTCTCTGTCTCTCTCTCTCTCTGTCTCTCTCTCTCTCTCTCTCTCTCTCTCTCTCTCTCTCTCTCTCTCTTTCTCTCTCATTGTCCCTCTCTTTTTCTCTCCCTTTTTCTCGCTCGCTCCTTCCTTGTCTGCCCCACCCCCTTTCCGTCCCCGTCCACTCAATACCTCCAGAGACATGATTTTTCTCGCTACTCTCAGTCCGCATGCCATTATGTGCACAAGTTGAACTCAGCTTCGACAAATGTAAAAATTTGAATCTCCTTGCCTAAAACTTGATTTTTTTAAAAAGAAATATTGCACACTATAAGGATGTTTCAAAAACAAAGCCATTTACAAACAACTAAAAAATTGGGATTAAAACAGGGATATAGCGAGAAACCGAAAAAGAAGATTGGCGAAAGATGTTTGGGAGACAAGAAGGTTAAGAAAAAAGAATTGGCAGGGGAGAAAAAATTTTGTTTAGTTTTATAACTATGTGCTTTAATTCTGCAATGATATGTTCAAATCTGGAGAGCAGTTTTTTGGATAAGTAAGAAATAATACTGATTCTTGTCATTATAGGGTAATCTGGCACAACGTTCAGGAAATGAATGTAATAATATGGCGGTTGCACGTTCGACCTGATTTCCTAACAGTCCATCCAATTATAAAACAAGAACCATTTCAAGCAGTCCACGAATATTTCTAATCAGTGCCTAACAGACAGTTCTGTATTAGTTTAAAACACGTTTTGAATTTGCACTTGAAAGAAAAGCCCTTATAAAGTAAATTTATAAAATCTTGAGCCGGTTGCAGTCTGCATGCAGAGATTAGAACAATTCAAGATTAACAAATTAAATATTTATTTAGGACGTTCTATCTCATTTAATGCTTATATTCTTTCTATCTCTTTATTGTCTTGCTTGTTCTCTCTACCCGGTTAAAATTACGAATCACTACCTCGACTCGTACAAATAGTCGAAAAAGAAGTGCCAACGAATTTACAAAAAAAGATAGATTAATGGGCATAAATGACAAACAGATGAAAAAGAATAAAAGGACACAAATCAAATCTAGATCAGTTTTAGAGACACAGGTTCAACGGAGTCTAAAAGAAAATATTCATTCCAAATATGTGAAACATAGCTACACAATCTACAGAAACTGATAGTTTTAACTATTAACTGTGGCATTCCTCTGTGAACTAACTCAAATAGTATAGAGCGACTATGGGTAATGCAGATATTGAGCATATCTTGAATTATGATATGAAATAACAATCATAAAAGAAAAGGCATTTACATAAACGGCATATAAAACCAAAAAACAATTGTCTGTCCCAGGTCATTCATTTAGCACCTAGAATAAATAGCTAATTATTTCTTCTTATGGACAACCAAGAGTCATTTGTTGTTAAACAGTGAGTTGGAACTCGAAGCTGAAACAAATTTAAGGAAGAAAAAATTATCTTTTTGCAGCAAAGTCATTCCACATAATGACAACAAAACACGGATAAATGGAAACAAAATAGGAATGTGAAAACTCTAAAACTCTTCTTCTTCTTCTTCTTCTTCTTCTTCTTCTTCTTCTTCTTCTTCTTCTTCTTCTTCTTCTTCTTCTTCTTCTTCTTCTTCTTCTTCTTCTTCTTCTTCTTCTTCTTCTTCTTCTTCTTGTAGTAGTAGTAGTAGTAGTAGTAGTAGTAGTAGTAGTAGTAGTAGTAGTAGTAGTAGTAGTAGTAGTAGCAGAAGCAGTAGAAGTAGTAGTCGTAGTAGTCTTAGTAGTCGTAGTAGTAGTAGTAGTAGTAGCAGCAGCAGTAGTAGTAGTAATAGTAATAGTAGTAGTAGTAGTAGTAGCAGCAGCAGCAGCAGCAGTAGTAGTAGTAGTAGTAGTAGCAGCAGCAGCAGCAGTAGTAGTAGTAGTAGTAGTAGTAGTAGTAGTAGTAGTAGTAGTAGTAGCAGCAGTAGCAGCAGTAGCTTTAAGAGTAGTAGGAGCAGCAGCAGCAGTTGTTTTAGGAGTAGTAGTAGTAGCAGCAGTAGCAACAACAGCAGTAATGGTAGTAGTAGTGGTAGTAGTAGTAGTAGTAGTAGTAGTAGTAGTAGTAGTAGTAGTAGTAGTAGTAGTAGTAGTAGTAGTAATAGTGTCTATAGTAGAAGTAACAATGGTACCAGTAAGATGATCATTTAAGTAAAGGTCGAGATGTCAGGGTCATTTATAAGCCTTCCTAATACTCACACGCACTCCGACGCCAGCAAATTGACAACGAGGTCGTAGAATGAAGTCTTCAGCTTGTGTTATAAAGATTGAAGAATAAACACAATTTTGACAAATATCGCTTTTCTCTATCTTAAATCTTGCTGATTTTTTTAATGTCGAGTTTTCCAATATACTGTCAAAGTAGATAACTGATGAATTTACACAATTTTGGATATACTACAAACCGTCTGTGGACTAACTTTCCTTGTCACTTGATTGAGAGAAAAAAAACGTCGATATTTAACCAACTCACTCTTAAATAATCTCTTTTTTTTTTACTCACAACTGCACCAACTTATACCAAATCTTAATATGTCTTGACCCCAGAATCTATTTCAAATAATTATGGACAAGATAAATTTTACTAATGGCATCTCAACATTCGGACAATCTTAAAGAAAAAAGAATATTTAAGTTCACAGAAAAATCTAACCTTGCATAAAATGGAATGAGCATGGTAATAATATCAATGGTTTAATTACAAGGGCACTTCAAATTAAAAAGAGCTGTATAAAAGCCTATAGTTATGCTTTCCTTTTTGTTTACAACATTCGCTAAGTAAAGCGTAACAAGAGAGTTTATCAGCAGGCAGCTCGAAATCGAACCGTCCATAAAAAAGCGAAGAATAATACACCTAAACACACCTTAAGATGGTAAAATGATAGGTGCAAGCTAGGAAGAAAATGTTCAACTATGAGTAAAAGAATAGACATACAGCTCTAAATGAAAGCTGAAATTCGTCGTAAAAATTGGAAAGCTGGTAAAGGGTGTTATTAAAGTGCAACACTTGGACATAAGCTAATGAAACTATAAATAACATGCGTTTTCTAGACCAAAAAAGCGTTTATATTAAGCAGAGTTTGAAGAAAAATTTGTTAGAAAGATGAGACACTCTAGATCTGTTTACAATCAAAGTTTTCTCAATGGTTAAGAACAAAGGGAAATCATCTATTAATGATACTGGGGCATGGACGAAATAATTCACCAAATTGCACGAAATGTGTTCGAAAACAATTCCTAAGCTCTATATACTCGCCAAGTGTCGTTTGAATTTAAGCAACTCCTTGAAGCCGGAATAGATAGAGGATTCTCTCCATCTTTCACGAAATATTAGCATGATGGTATTGAAGGCGATTACAATAATAATTGTGATGACAGTTAATTTCACAATGTTTTCATGTCAATCTCAATGAGGTGCGTAATAACTAAGATCTCAATTTATGTTTTATGTTGAAGCTGCACCAAAAAAACTGCGCCCTATATATTCACGCTTTTTGATGACATCTTTTGTCACATGGCTCTCACGTCACGTACGTGGAGGATGAACTGGATATTTCGTGCTTTTCCAGTCTCAGACCTCATCTGCCATTACCTGGAGCAAACACACACAGTCTGGCAACATCGATAGTTTGTTTGGAGTTACTATCGATCATCGAACTATGTTGCACAATCCCCGAGTTAAGGTATAACATCTTCCTTGAGAAAAGCCTATTGTTTCTTCTGTACTTTTACTGTATTATTCAAATTGCTAATTCTTCCGAAAATATTTAATGAAACAATGAGATTTGATATCAAGGCAAGAGAACTGTACATTATCTTCGGATAAGACAAAGAAAAAATACAGTACACAGATTCATGTTGCATTGTACCTCCTTAACCTGATTAACCTTATGACTCTTGAAGCAATAGTAGTAACCTGATGTCCCCAGCCTCCCCATCTTGTTACTCATGGATTCATGTGTCGCAGGATGTAGAGCAACATCATCTCAAAGAGTATTGGCTGTTACCAGAAGTACGTCGTAAACACAAGTACTGAGTAAACAGGGTCTATCATGACCTTTGTAAAGATTATCTAATAGATTCGTCCCTACCGATGCTATTTAACAAATGCACAACGAATAAAGGCACATGACCATATATTACTATCGGTCCACAGGAGTACTGAAATGGGGAAGTTGGTAAAATGTAGAGAGCGGCTCCTATTTCTGCTTTCTTTCTCTGGAGTGAACGTTAGATCTAGATTAAGATTTTGAATTTGGTCTTAATATAGGAAGTTCCATTAAAATTGGGCTATTCGATCTTGATTTCTTCAACAGCTACACAGGATGTTGGCAATTTCTTTTATTTGTTTCTTTTTTCTTGAAGAAGAATGAGGTACTTATCTAGGCCTTTGTTAAAATAGGGAAATGCAAATGTGGTAGAGCAACTGATAATTAATCTCTCTTTTAATCATTGATATCTGAGCAATTATTACAGAATGGTCAAGGAACACAGTAAAAATTTAGGACGCTAAAATTTAGGGCTAAGATATTTAGACCACAGGTTAATGAGGACTCGCAGATGTCCAGACTGGGCAAAAAAAAAAAAAACAAAAAAAAAAAAAAAAAACTTTTTTGTCTTTTCGTTTCAGTGGTTGCTAGGGTCGTCCGACATATATGTTTTGTTCACAACAAATTTCCTTTCCATGATAACAAACATAAAAAAGAGCACCGTGCCAGCGTTTTTCCGGGCCTATGTATAAAAATTTATAACTTACGTGGTTAATTTTCTACTGAGATTTAAGCCAATAACTTTTTAAAGTTTCTCAATACATAAAAATAGCGAAATCAAGACAGTTTTATCTAAATTCCGGCCTGCAATCGGCGCCTCCCCTCTATGGACTGAGGTCGTGAGAGATCACTCAAAATGCTATCTTTTATGATCCTAATTTAAAAATAAATCACTACAATAATATGAGGCATCCACAAACTTACTCTGTAAATGTATTTAAATACATGACTCCACAATATAAAGGTGCACCATACATATCTAGACTTAGATTAAGCTAGATCTATATCTAGATCTAGTTCGAGTACGTCTGATTAAAATGCCCGAAGCAGTGGCTATTGTGCCGTTTACTTAAGACTACTAGTGCTAGATTTAGATTTAGAGGTTTATATTCTTAATACAATGCATGTAATTATTTAGCGAAGCCAGTGTAATCAAGGCCTAGTCTATCCGATGATGCACGATATCGCAGATCTACATATTATAGTTTTTTTTCAGATCAATCACCTAATTTTTTTAAACAGATCTACATATATTGAAATTTTAAAGCCATTGGTAGTAGAGCATGATTAACTAAAGGGAAGACAAACCCTCACGTTTTTTCAAGCACAGAATATTCTGCCAATTGAATCATGTTTATATATATATATATATATATATATATATATATAAACATGATTCAATTGGAAGAATATTCTGTGCTTGAAAAAACGTGAGGGTTTGTCTTCCCTTTATTATATATATATATATATATATACATATATTTTACTGTTAACTTTTTCTAACTTTTAAAGAATAAGCAGAAAAATAATACAACATTTGCTGCAAGAAATTCAGTACCTCCAACGATTTTCGGAACAGAAGAAACCGAAAAAAGTTAGCATCACATCGTGCATCCATTAGATATATATACACATACTTCTAGATTAGATCCTTTTTCTAATGTAGATTTACCTTGCAAAGAGTAATGCTTTAAAAAAATGTTTGCTAAGTTTTTAAAGATGTACAATTATGCTGAAAATAATATTTTACGACACTTTTCAACACAATGTTCTACTAAAACACTATTGTTTATAACATTGAATAAGTAAAGTATCCACCCTCATTGACCAAATCAGTTATGGCGGTTCCGGAAAATTACGAAAATACCCGGGACATCCCAAAGGGCCTGTTCTTGTGTCTGTCTGTTTTTCCTTAATTTATGATCTAGACCTAGACCTAAATCTTTTCCACAAACTGAATGATCAAGAGCAAAATCTTGAAACAAATACAGCGTAAATTTCGTTTTTTTTTTCTTTAACACTAAAAAGAAAAATGGCGGTGTAGTAAAGATTGGATCATGTTTGTTTGTTTGTTTGTCTGAAAGAGTGATACTGTAGTAAATTATTCTTCAAAATAAAAAAGAATCAACTCAATGTGGAGCTTCTTTCTCATAATCAGCTTTTGGAAGAGAGGACTTTTAGTGGATATCCTGGCCGACCAATGGATGAAAGTCACTTTAAAAAATTACCTAAAGTCTATTTTTATTGACCGTGAGAGAAACCAAAGACTTTAAGGGTAAAAGGTAAGTCCTGACACCTTTTATTTTGGGTCACTATTTATACCGTGTATGATCCACATGAATCGTGAACGTGTAATCAGCGAGCGATATCTTTCGGCATAGCCAAGACTCTCTATACAAAATAATGTCTATGGTTCTAAGAATTAGGGGCAAATGGAATTGACCAATTTGGTTTAAAATCATTTGTAGCTCAACAACTTGATCTAAAATGTGTGGAGGTTCACAATGTTGAAGCCAGACTCCTTATTTACTCCATTTGATTCATTGCCATCATCATCAACATTATCATCATCATCATCATCATCATCATCATTATCATTATTATCATCATCATCATCACCACCATCATCATCATCACCATCATCATCATTATCATCAATATATTCCTCATCATCATGGTCTCCATTTATCATTATAACTTACCAAAACAGCATCAGAAGTTATGCAGTGAGAGAGACCCTTTCTTAAAAAGAAAAAAGAAGAACCGCAATGATGATGAAGAAAAAATAAAAAAGGAAACAACAGAGTGCCTTAAAAATTAAAGGATTTCAAAATCAAAAAGTAAAACAACCTAGATATATATGCTGGGTTGCCATGTACATAAAAAGTTCTTGATGCGCCATTTGTTTTATCTGATTCGCAGAAACCTTACACAGAATATTTTCTTATTCAAATGTAGTTTGCCAAAAGTACAACCACGATAACTCTGCTGTAAGGCCAGTTATAACTGGTTTTTTTTTTTCTTTATTCATTTTGACATGCAATATTTAGGTAGCTTATGATTACAGAGTCAAAAAAAAAAAAAAAACAATCGTTAAGCACAAAATCAAAGAAAGAAAGAAGCATGGGTAGCACATTTTAGCGTGAAGTGTTAAGCAAATCTGATCAAAGTTAACTTGGCGATGCTGAGTTATGTGCGGTCTCGTGCTCTTTTGTTGTTGTTGTTGTTGTTGTTTTTGTTGTTGTCGTTTTTGTTGTTGTTGTTGTTGTTGTTGTTGTTTTTGTTGTTGTTCTTGTTTTTGTGGTTGTTGCATTGTTTACATACTATTCGCTTAAATTTGACAACGTTTTGAAATATTCATCAAGGTTTATTTAGAAATAACTTGTCAGTTTCCCAGGCCACACAAATTGATTATTTTAAGAGAAAAACAACAAACATCTTTTTTTGGCCACATGTCGGACGATGAGAATGAAATCAATTGCCGTTGTTTACTTCGACATTCAATTTTAATAAATAAATATCAACTATGACCTTCAAGGCTGTTAGACACCCTTGGCGAAAACAAAACAGTCCTGTCCTTTTCCTCTTTCCAAAAAATATGGGTCGCATTTCTGCCCTGGAGCAGAGAAGACCTCTGCTTCCAAAATTTTAAGCATGTGTGAATATTGGGCCTATAACATCCTAAATTTTAATCTATGTGGGCTTAACAGCTAAGCAATATGGTTTCATGGTACGACAAAAAATTATGTTCTACTAAAGACAATAATTGTCTTGAAATGCAAACAACTGTTTCATCGTGCATCCATAAATTGTGCAAGTACATGGACTCTTCATAACTTGGTTTTCAGAGATAGTGTAGGTCTGGCTAATCTCCTAGCCTGAATAACTGTTTCACGGTGCGTCTGAAGATTGAACCTGTGTTGAGATAGATGAAAATATTCGCACTAGAATTCAACGCAGAGAGAATGAAAGTTGCAAAGTTGACGAACCTGTACGTGTTGCCATATGTACCTGTGCCTCTATACTCCGGCACTGAACTGGCTACAAGTACGTTAATGGCATTAGGTGACGAACACACAATGAATACAATAGCGATAGTGACCACAGTCTTGGCTAGCTGAAGTTCTTTGAGGTTCCTAGACTTGGAGATCTTAGACTTATCTTCCAACTTGCCTCCAGAGATTCCTGTGCCGCCATCTGGGTCTTGAAAAGAGCGCCGCCAGTTGGCGCTGCGAGTCAAAGTGACAGACAGAAAAACAGTACACACAATTACTGTCACTAGGGGTATCAACACTGCCGGGAAACTTTGGAAAAACAAAACAATCTCGTAGAAATATTCAAGTGTGGGCGAGGTCATTCTTTGGGCAATGACGAAAGTTCCGTTGAGGCGTGGACTCCAAAACCTGATGAATCGTATCAGAACAAAACCGTAACTGCCTAGAGCTAAATTCCAGCTGTAGATGACAGCAAGGACAAAACAGGTTCTCCTCCGGGTGAAGATGGTGCTTACTTTCATTGGCAACACAACAGATACACACTTCTCTATGCTGATGAAGGCGGTGATGTAGGCAGTTATTCGAGAGAAACACTCACAAGTCCACGCTCCTGTTACGCTTACAACGCTGTATACTTCAAAATAGCGGTTTGCGAATTTTGTGAATGCTGGCACAAAGCAAAGGGCCATCCATGTGTTGGACAGGACACAAAACAGATCGGAAAGGGCCAGGGCAAAATAGCTGACGTTTATAGACGAGGATAACCCAATGCGGTGATAAGTTATCAAGATGATGATGTTGCCCGAGACACCAACAACTCCTATAGGCAAGGAGAAGTAACTGGTCTGCGTCAAAAGAAAGAGAAACTGGCCAAAAGTAAGAAAATCTCTTGTTCTATAGGCGCAGCAGTATTTGTTCGACCCAACCATCATAGAAGTGTTCACCAAGGGGCTCCTCTCTAACTCCTCCATTTTGGGCTAATGTTGGAAAAAAAAGAATATATATATATGTATATATATATATATATATATATATATATATATATAAATATATATATATTAAATGAAAGTTATTTGTGCGAGACCGCAGATTCAGTCACAAAATAATCAACATTTTTCGATGAATTTTTGAGTCTACAGCTATGGGAATTCAATGAACTATATAATTTTTTGAACTATTTGAAGATTCTGATTAACGCTAAAAGGCTTCACGCCCAAAAAAATGCCTAAAAGTATAAATTGTACTCATGCACATCCATTTTGCCTCCCCGATAACTATTTAAAAAGATTTATAAATAGATTAGATTTTAAAAAATTAGTTCATTTTTTTTGCTGTGTACCAGCCATACAAGCTTTGCAGAAAAAGATTTACTGTCATGTACAATTTGAAAATTTTCACATTTCCCTTTTTTATTCTCAAATAACCATACCATGCCATGACCTACCTCTTCTCATCTTTACATTTCCCTCGTACTAGCAAACATTCTACCTATTCTTACTTCTAAGTTCTAAATATCTTTTCCAGCCAGTTATTCAGCCTTCCTTTCCGTATCCCCTACCCTCTAAATTCTTCCATTTAACTTCACACAATCATAGCCTCAGACACGCACATTTTCACAACCGACCTCTCCTCAACAGAATCAAATCAACCTGTCTCTTATCTATGTTTCCTCCCCCCTTGTACTCTACATCCTTCTGTAGCTAGGTTAGCAGCGATTATATGTATTACCGAATACGAATAGGTCGATGCTTTGTTCAGTCTTAATTCTTTTTTTTCCTTAAAATATCAATAGGTTAAGTTCATTGAGAACAGTAAGGTTGTATTCACAATAAAATGCCATAAACGAGGATAAATTTTTTTTCAAATAACATTGTTAAAGACGGTAATAAATATTCATCTTTTCTTTGAATCAGGTCCCCTAAAGCTCACAACCAGTCTACGAACTTCAAACACACACATACACACACACACGTATATATATATATATATATATATATATATATATATATATATATATATATATATATATATATATATATATATATATATATATATATATCTCAAAACAAATGTTATTCAGACTTCTCCGACAAGCTATAAGTCAGGTAGATTTCAAGATTAATATCTAATTGGCAAAATTATTCATGAAATTGGAATGTTTATCTAGATCAATTAGTTATCTCTGTTTTAAAGTACTGTGAATCCAGGAAGTGTTTCCTACACAATATTCTATTAAAAGCGTTTGGCGACAAACTAGTTTTGCGATAATGCGCTTACATACCTAACTTGAAAGGAACCGTCACTCTGAAATGTAGCAAGAAAATCTACCGGTGAAAAAAAATATTTACCACTTGGTTATGACGGTATTAAACTGATTTTGTCCAATTCAATCAGTGCCTTTGATGTGGAGATCTTTGAAATCTCTCAGGATTCACGAGACAATTTGGCTATGATGTTACGGGATTTTAAATGTAATATTGAATATGATGCAAAAGTAAAGACGTCTAACGTTTTTATAAAAATAAGCTGGCTGCAATGCAATCCTAAAAACGTTAGAGGTCCCACATTACAATTTTCAGAATCTGAAATACTCAATTATTGAATTTTTTTAAAAAACCAACTGAAAATTTACAGAATAGCATTTAAAAAGTTCGTTTCGAAAATGTTCAACTTTTGAAAATGATTCTAATAACATTTTTTGGAAGAAAAAAATATTAAACACCAATTTTGTAACCCAAATCTAATGCATTAATCGATTAAAAATTATTTTGTTATAACATCATCCTCAGCAAATTGTAATGTATTAATCTTTAATCAGGTTTATAAAGAGTGATCATTCTTTTTGCCTTTTTGTACTCGTACGGTTTTCTTTCCAAGGAATGCTCTAAAGATATAATAAAAGAGATAAGTTTGTATTCGATCCTATCTGAATATTACGGTATTATGACTCACATATTTAAATAAAAAGTTAAATTGTGGTGAATGTTTCAATCATTAACAGAGTTTTAGGAGATACTTCTGAAGCTTAGAAGGGAAAACCGGTTTTTACAATAATCATCTGGAACTAAGTAAATAATTAGATTCAATAAATTAAAAAAAAAAACTTTTGTACTATAACTAGATCAGCATTAAAGATTCTCTTGAAGCCTTGATCCCCCTTATCAGCAGTAATTTTACTCAACTTCGAATGTCTGCACAGCCTCTTTAAGAAATGTGAACCGAACTTAATATAACTCACATCATTTAAGTGTGTACTAGAGTTATATATTAACCCTCATAATTTGACAGTCTAGACAAAATACTCAAGTACAGAAATATTTTATATTAGTTTTAAATAATTTGTTGTCTGGATTGCTGCTATTTTATGCAAACTGTATGTCTAGAACCATAGATTATTTGGGGTCTGGCAGTATGTTGTAGGGTGTATGGGGGCTTGTAAAGTGGGTAAAGGAAAAACACTGACATCGAAATTGAGAAACTTTCGACGAAATTTCAAAACAACTTTATGAGAAGAATAAATGTATCACTTCAAATTAAACTGCACCACAAAGCTGCTCTTATTTATGAATCTTTTAGTATCTTTCAGCAGGCCATAGCAGAAAGGGGTAAATCGTGTAACTATTTAATGACCACAATACAAGTCTATTTTTTTAATCGTCTATGAATTTTCCCTGTGGAATTCTGTGAGTTAAAATCCTGATAATTTTTTATGCTTTGTTTTTTTTTTTTTTTGCTTTATCTTCCATTTTATTACTACTTTTTATAAGGTAATTGGCTAAATCTTTCATTTTATAATCAGCTTAAAGATCCTTTCAAACGCTTATTAGAAGGAGATGAATTCCAAAGTATGCAAACTATTTTTTCAAATACCTTTTATGATAATGTTTAAAAGAATAAAAAATAAAGGAAAAGATTTGATTTGGCAAAATTATTCAACTATTCTTAGATCCGAGCTTTGCGTCCGGCTTGATTAATTTGATTATTTGGCAATCAGAAACTACAACTTATTATTTCTTTCTTTCCTAGATCTGCTTCTTTTGCGCTCATTTTGTGGCCAGTTCTCATTTCCAGTGGTGTAGTGTCCGTTGTCACAAGACATACCTTGACTATTTTGCTGCAAAGTAAATGGGCTGTGATGTGTTTAATAATCAAGAGACATTCGAGATATAATGCTGCTAGAGCACTGAAGTTAGTTCTAGACCTAATAACGTTATATCAAATTACTTTCTGTCCTCTCTCTCCCAGTTATTCAAATAATAAACGACTCTTCTCGCTCTATAAATTTGTTAACGAACCGATTTCCGGTCATCATTACAGTCAATAATCAAAAAAAGTACTGATGAGTTTTCAATTGGTATTATTGTTGTTGTTGCGGCTGTTGTTGTTACTATTGTTGTTTTTTGTTGATTTTGTTGTCAATGCCTTCTGCGTCTTAATTCTGCGATCATGACACCGCTGCTACCTCCCGACTTTTTCACAATTCGACAGTGCACTGGTGTCTGTGTTGAGCGATGGATCTCAGTTTATAAAGGTCTTTATATTATGATGATTATGCCCTTTACCCACATTAAAACATACTTGCAACATTACTATCCAATAACTGTAAAGTATTTCTTCAAACCTAGCAGCTGGCTGATGTTTCTGGGATGTTGAAAAAAATGTCAACCCAGCCCTGGTGGTTTTCTCATTAATCAAATTAGTGGTCTTGGACACCTGGACACTAGGAATCAATGTACCAGGTTAGTTTCTTGTCTAAGATGATACAGTTCTGAATTCCAGAGAGAGTTGTGTTGAAAGAGAATTTTCAATTCTCATGCATGAATTTCTTGTCTCTCTGTCTCTCGTTATCTCTCTCTCTCTCTCTCTCTCTCTCTCTCTCTCTCTCTCTCTCTCTCTCTCTCTCTCTCTCTCTCTCTCTCTCTCTCTCTCTCTCTCTCTCTCTCTCTCTCTCTCTCTCTCTCTCTCTCTCTCTCTCTCTCTCTCTCCCTCTTTCTCGCTCGCACCCTCCTTGTCTTTTCCTGCCCCACCCCCTTTCCGTCCCCGTCCACTCAATACCTCCAGAGACATAGTTTTTCTCGCTACGCTCAGTCCGCATGCCATTATGAGCACAAGTTGAACTCAGCTTCGACAAATGTAAAGATTTGAATCTCCTTGGCTAAAACTTGGGTTTTTTTAAAGAAATATTGAAGACTATAAGGATGTTTCAAAAACAAAGCCATTCACAAACAACTAAAAATTTGGGACTAAAAAAGCGATATAGCGAGAAACCAAAAAAGGAGATTTGAGAAAGATGTTTGGGAGGCAAGAAGGTTAAGAAAAACAGAATTAACAGGGGAACAAATTTTGTTTCGTTTTAAAATTATGTGCTTTAATTCTGCAATGATATTTTCATATCCGGAAAGCAGCTTTCTGGATAAGTACGAAATAGGACTGATTCTTGTCATTATAGTGTAATCTGGCACAGCGTTCAGGAAATGAATGCAATAATATGGCAGCTGCACGTTTGACCTTTGCCTTTGCTGATGTTCTAGGTTTACATCTGATTTCCTAACATTCCATCAAATTCTAAAATAAGAAACCATTTCAAGCAGTCCACGAATATTTCGGAAGTTTCTAATCAGTGCCTAGCTGGCAGCAGTTCTGTACTGGTCTAAAATACGTTTTGAATTTGCTCTTAAAAGAAAAGCCCTTATAAGGTAAATTCATAAAGTCTTGAGCCAGCTGCAGTCTGCATGTAGAGATCACAACAATTTATTTTAACAAAAACTATTTTGTTTTATTTAGGACGTTCTATCTCATTTTATGCTTATATTCTGTCTATCTCTTTAACTGTTGTTTTCTCTGCCTGGTTTAAATTTTGTACCAATACCTTGACGTGTAACAAATAGTCAAAAAAGAAGTGCCAACGAATGTACAAAAAATGGATTAATTGAATGACAGACAGTTGAAACAGAATAAAAGCACACAAATCAAACCTAGATCTGTTTTAGAGACTCTGGTTAAACGGAGTCTAAAAGTAAATATTTCTTCCAAATATGTAAAACACAGCAACACAATCTGCAGAAACTGATACTTCTAACGATTAATGGTGGCATTCTTCTGTGAACTATCTCAATTAGTATAGAGCGACTCTGGGATTTGGATATGTTAAGCATTTCTTAAATTATGACATGAAATAACAATCATAAACATAAAGACATTCCCAAGGACAAATAGCTAACTATTTCTATTACAGACAAGCAAGAGTCATTTGTTTTAAAACAGTGAGTTAGAATTCGCAAATGAAGCACATTTATAAAAGAAATAATAATCTTTTTGGACAAAAGTCATTACACATCATGGCAACAAAACACGGATAAATGGAAACAAATTAGGAGCGTGAAAACTCTAAAATATATAGGAAAATTACTTGGTAACATTAGCAGCTAAAATAGTAAAATTAGTTGTTGTTGTTGTTGTTATAGTAGTAGTAGTAGTAGTAGTAGTAGTAGTAGTAGTAGTAGTAGTAGTAGTAGTAGTAGTAGTAGTAGTAGTAGTAGTAGTAGTAACAGTTGTAGTAGCAGTAGTGGTAGTAGTAGTAGTAGTAGTAGTAGTAGTAGTAGTAGTAGTAGTAGTAGTAGTAGTAGTAGTAGTAGTAGTAGTAGTAGTAGTAGTAGTAGTAGTAGTAGTAGTAGTAGTAGTAGTAGTAGTAGTGGCAGTAGTAGTAGTAGTAGTAGTAGTAGCAGCAGTAGCAGCAGCAGCAGCAGCAGCAGCAGTAGCAGCAGTAGTAGTAGTAGTAGTCGTCGTAGTAGTAGTAATAGAAGTAGTAGTAGCAGCAGCAGCAGCAGTAGTAGTAGTAGTAGTAGTAGTAGTAGTAGTAGTAGTAGTAGCAGCAGCAGTAGTTTTAGGAGTAGCAGCAGCAGCAGAAGTAGTAGTAGGAGTAGTAGCAGCAGCAGCAGCAGCAGCAGTAGTAGTAGTAGTAGTAGTAGTAGTAGTAGTAGTAGTAGTAGTAGTAGTAGTAGTAGTAGTAGTAGTAGTAGTAGTAGTAGCAGTAGTAGTCGTAGTAGTAGTAGTCGTAGTAGTCGTAGTAGTCGTAGTAGTAGTAGTAGTAGTAGCAGCAGCAGCAGCAGTAGTTTTAGGAATAGTAGTAGCAGTAGCAGTAGTTTTAGGAGTAGCAGCAGAAGCAGAACTAGTAGTAGGAGTAGTAGTAGTAGCAGCAGCAGCAGCAGCAGCAGCAGCAGCAGTAGTAGTAGTAGTAGTAGTAGTAGTAGTAGTAGTAGTAGTAGTAGTAGTAGTAGTAGTAGTAGTAGTAGTAGTAGTAGTAGTAGTAGTAGTAGTAGTAGTAGTAGTAGTAGTAGTAGTAGTAGTAGTAGTAGTAGTAGTAGTAGTAGTAGTAGTAACAATGATACCAGTAAGATGATCATTTGAGTAAAGGTCGAGATGTCAGGATCATTTATAAGCCTTCCTAATACCCACACGCACTTTGACCCCAGCAAATTTACACCGAGGTCGTAGAATGAAGTCTTCAGCTTGTGTGTATAAAGATTGAAGAATAAACACAATTTCGACAAAAATCGCTTTTCTCTATCTTAAATCTTCCTGATTTAGCGTTGATATTAAATAAAATTTACACAATTTTGGATATACTACAAACCCTCGAGGACTAACTTTCCTTGTGACTTGACTGAGAAAAAAAACGTCGATATTTCTCCAGCTCACTCTAAATTAATCTCTTCTTTTTTAACTCACAACTGCACAAGTGTCTTGACCCCAGAATTTTTTTTTAAATGATTATCAACAAGGTCAATTTTACTAATGGCATCGCAATATTAGGATAATCTTAAAGAAAAAAGAAATAAGCTCACAGAATCTAATCTTGCATAAAATTGAATGAGCATGGTGATAATATCATTGCTTTAATTACAAGGGCACTTCAAAGGCACTTCAATTAAAAAGAACTGTATGAAATCCCATAGGTATGCTTTTCTTTTTGTTTACAACATTCGCTACATATAGCGTAACAACAGAGACAAAGTTTGTAAGCAGGCAGCTTGAAATCTAATCGTTCAGAAAAAAGCGAATATTAATATACCTAAACACACCTTAAGATGCTAAAATGATTGGCTCAAGCTAGGAAAAAATGTTCAGTTATGAGTAAAAGAATAGAAATACAGCTCTAAATGAAAGCTGAAATTCGCCATAAAAATTAGAAAGCTAGTAAAGGGTGTAATTAAAGTGCCATTCTTGGACGAAAACTAAGGAAACTATAAATATCATGCGTTTTCTAGAACAAAAAAGAGTTTCTATTAAGCAGAGTTTGAAGAAAATCTTTTTAGAAAGATGTGACACTCTAGATCTGTTTACAACAAAAGTTTTCTCAATGTTTAAGAACAAAGTGAAATCATCTATTAATGATACTGGAGTATGGACGAAATAGTTTGCCAAATCGCACGAAATGTGTTAGAAAACAATTCCTTAGCTTTATATACTCGCCAAGTGTCGTTTGATATTGAGCAACTTCTTGAAGCCGAAATAGATAGAGGATTCTCTCCATCTTTCACGAAATATTAGCATAATGATGGTTTTGAAGGCGATAATGATAATTGTGATGACAGTTAATTTCACAATATATTTTCATGTCAATCTCAATGAGCTGCGTAGTAAGTAGGATAAAAAACTATGCTACACAATCCCCATCTTGAGGTATGAAATCTTCCTTGAGAAAAGGCAAATGGTTCTTCTGTACTTTTACTGCATTAATCGTATTGCTAATTCTCCGAAAAATTTGCATGAAACAATGAGATTTGATATCAAGGCAAGTGAACAGTAAATTATCTTCGGATAATAGAAAGAAGAAGCCAGAACAGAGCTTCGTGTTGTACGAGTTTACTTGCATAACCTGATTAATCTTATGACCCTTGAAGCAATAAAAGCAACCTGGAGTCCACAGCCTCCCCATCTAGTTACTCGTGAATCCTTGTGTCGCAGGATGTAGAGCAACATCATCTCAAAGAGTATTGGCGGTTACCAGAAGTACGTCGTAAACACAAGTACTGAGTAAACAGGGTCTATCATTACCTTCGTAAAGATTATATAATAGATTCGGCCCTTCCGGTGGTATTTAATAAAAAATGCACAATAAATAAAGGCACATGACCAAATACTACTATCGGTCCACAGGAGTACTGAAAGGGAAAAGTTGGTAACATGTAGAGAGCGGCTCCTCTTTCTGCTTTCTCTCTCTGAAGTGAACGTTAGATCTAGATTAAGATTATGAATTTTGTCTTGAAATAGGGATTTGTATTAAAATTGGACTATTCGATCTTGGTTCCTTCAACGACTACACAGGATGTTGGCAATATGTTTTATTTGTTTCTTTTTTCTTGAAGAATAATGAGATACTTATCCAGGCCTTTGTTATAATAGGCAAATGCAAATGTGGTAGTGCTACTGATAATCAAGCTCTCTTTTAAACATTAAGGTCTATTACATAAGTTAGTGGTGGGTTAAAATGCAAATGAAAGCTAGGTATCAGAGGTAGAATCCTACTTTCCGAAAGACCGGCTTCTTCCCTTCGAATCTCAGGAAAGAAGCCAGTCGCTTTCTCAATGCAATCTGACGTCCGGGCTAGTCGAACTGCCCTTTGCACGTCTAGTAATGTCCGGTTACATTACTCGTTTGCCCTCCGTTGAAAACCCTCCCGCGAAGGATCAAAATGTAGCGTCGACACGCAGTACTATGTAGCGAGCACCCGAGGCCGTTATCGGAGATAGTTGCTCGTCTTGTGCGAACAAATCTCCTGGTCAAGGGCTGAGTCTCAGCAGATCGCACTAGTCGGACTGCCCTTGCGCATCTAGTCACATTATTTGCTTGCCCTTCGTAGAAAAACCCTCACTAACTTCGCCGCTTCCACGAGCACGGATCGCTCCGCCCAGAGGACCTAGCGTCGGTCCTGACACCCCCAGCCGGGAATTCGGCAGTCCTCCAGTGCTGGGCAATCGAACAGTACGTGGTCGACGTCCTCGACTCGGTTTTCGCACAGACGGCAAGACGCGGATTGATTCCAAACTATCTTTGACATGCTGGCTAAGAGCAGTACGTGATTTACGCGCATGCGAAATACTTGTACGGCGTCACCTCGCGGGAGGTGAGCGCAATAATCATCAGCTCGTCGAGCCTCATAAAGCTTAGCCAGCCTTGAGTCATCATTCACTGCGATCGCCGCTCTCCACCTTTTCGCCGTTTCCCCTCGTAATAGGGATGATACATGAGCCAAGGTTGCCGGGACTGTGGGTTGAGGCTGTAAACGGCCAGCGTTAGCCAGCTCGTCGGCAAACTCATTACCGTGGATCCCTACATGAGATGGGATCCACTGGCAGATGATCCGGACATCTGCTTGTCGGAGCTGTTCCGTTGCACTCAAGATGTCACCCATACTAGTGGGGTTAAAGCCGCCTAAATTTTGCATCAGACTACGGCAGTCACAGAGGATTACGATCTCAGGGAGCGGGTTTCCTCGATCATGCCGTTCCTTCAGTATGCGGATGCACGCGTGCAGTGCCGCTTTTACGCATTCGTAGCTGCACGTTCTACGGCCTTCCGGCCCGGACGTTCGGGTCGCTTCTTGGGATTTCCATTCTATGTAGACTCCATAACCATCGTCAGAGGTGCCCTCCATAGCCGAGCCGTCGATGTAGCATCGCACGTACTCTGCTGGGTACGAGTCGATGAACTGTAGGGCTGCGGCTTTTTGGACTTGGGGGGCAGTCTCTGACTTTCTTCCGTTCAAGCCAATGTCGAGGCGGACCTCCAGAGGGTGGGGGCAAGTTCCGGTGGCCAGCCTGGAATTTTCAGTGGTGCTCGCCCTTCGTAGAAAGCGGCGCTGAGCACGGAAACCTTCTTTAATCGACGTCGCGTGGCTCCAAAGGACACTGCCAGATCTTTGAGCGGGTTTGACTCTCCGAGACGGAGGAATCGCTCCCTGGCCATCAGTGTCTGTACCTCCCGCCCAGTTTCTAGAGGTTCGCATTCAGTCGCTTCTTCTAAGGCTGCGATAGGGGTGCTTCTTAGTCCCCCCGTCATCAGCCTCATGGCCGCATTCTGGATTCTATCGAGCTTTCCGAGACTTGTCTTACTCGCGAGGTTGAGGATTGGGTTTGCGTACTCCAGGGCTGATCTTACGAAGGTCACATACAGGATTTTGAGTGACGATAGAGTTGCACCCCAGTTAGTTCCTGCAAGCTTTTTCATCAGCCCTATTCTTTCTCGCACCCTGCCCGCTAACTGCTCCACGTGAGCTGTTAGGTTCAATCGTGAGTCCAGCGCTACGCCCAGGTACCGCGGCAGCGGATCTCGCTGGAGGCATTTGTCTTCGATCTTCAATTCCAGGTCTCGTGCTAGCACCTCTCGGCTGTTCGAGTAGATGTTGTACACGGTTTTTGTCATATTTAACTGCATACACCATTGGTCGCAGTATCGCTTAAGCGCGTGCAGATCACGGTTGAGGGCTTCAGTTGCCCGGCCAACGTTCTTATCTGACTGCCATGTCGAAATGTCGTCCGCGAACGACAGACGATTGAAGGTGGGGATGACCTCGCTGAGGTCATTGAGGAAGCACAAAAACGCGCTCCCTTGTGGGAGTCCCTCCTTTGACGGCCTTGTCCGCGAGTAGACGCCGTTTACTCTCGTGCGGATGTATCTGTTTGAAAGAAAACCTTTCAGCCAGTTGTACATCCGCCAGTTGTTTATCCCATATCTTTGTAGCTTCAAGAGCAGCCCCCCCCCCCCTCCAGACCCTGTCGTATGCATTCTTCAGATCGACCAAGACGGCCACAGTGTGGTGACTGCACTGCCATGCGTTTATGACACTCTGAGTGAAGAGTACAAGCTGATGATCAGTTGATCGATGCCTGCAAAATCCGGCCTGATTCTCATCGAGCAGGCCGCTATCTTCCATGTATTGGTATAGTCTACCGTTGACCATCCGCTCCATGGTTTTACTGATAGTCGACGTAAGGGGAAATTGGCCTGTAACTTGCTAGGTCACTGGCTTTTTTCCCCTTCTTGAGAATTGGTACGACGACCGCCGTCCGCCAGGTGTGCGGTGTCGTCCCGCTGTGCCACGACCGGTTGTACAGTCTCAGAAGGGCGTTTTTGGCCTTCGGACCCATGTGAGAGAGCATCTCTTGCGTGACGCCGTCTTCGACTTCCGGAGTGCGCCTTCCAGTTCTGCTATCGTGAAGTCGGTGTGAAACCACCGACGGCCTTCGTTCCCATTCCTTCCTCGTTTTTTCTACCATTCGTTTGGAGGTTTGGCTGTTCGACCCTTCTACTCTAGTGTAGAATCGGGTGAATGCTTCTGCCTCCGCTCTCGCTGTAAGGAGAGTTCTGCCGTTGACCACCAGTGATTCGGTCCCACTGGCAGTACGTTTTCCATCCAATCTTCGGACGAGCCCCCACGCCGTACGGCTGCTTGTCCTAAAATTGAATCGGTTGCATACTTTTCGCCGTTCGGTCGCTCTGATGGTTTCTCCTACTCGCTTAGCTCGTCTGCTGCAGGCGTTGTATCGTTTGCGGTTTGTGGATGAAATCCTTGCGTGCCTCTTGTCGCTTAGATACCGCCCTTTTTAACTCTTCAGTCCATCCCGGGGTGAATTTCTTTCTCACGCCCCTCAGGATGCTTTTCCTTGCCGCTCTGATGATTTCGTTCACCAGAGCCTCGTTTGCTTTTTCGACGGTCAGAGCTTTCCAGTCTACACTTTCAAGCCTCGTGTCGAGCGCGTGCGCATACGCCCTCCAGTCGGCTTTGTTAAATTCCAAGTCGGCGCCTCCTTTTCACGCTGTCGGGAGAAGATCCCGACATTGATCAGTGCGAGAAGATGGTCAGAGCCCACGTCTTCGAGCACCTCCCTCGTGACGAGCTCCAGGATATCCGAGGAGACCCAATGACGATATAGGCCGCCTTTGAAGTGCAAAAAGGTAGGTTCGGATCTGTCTGTGACTAGACAGGTCAAGTTGGTAGAGGTTGTCACATCTATTATCCATTGACCACAGGCGTCGATGTTTTCGTACCCGAACGCCGTGTGATGCGCGTTTGCCCGCTATGATTGTGCGCTTGTAGCGATGCACGGATTCTCCAATATCTAGGGAAACCCGCTTATCGCTGGGAGGGTTGATACCAATTTGTTAGATCGAACCTCTTTCCGTTCCACCAAAGAGCAATCTTCTGGGCGTCCGTACCCGTTGGGGTCTTGACTTTCTCTACGCTTGCCTTTAGCCCCCTTCGGATGAAGGTGGCTATACCTCGGCACCTTTTATTCTTTCCATGCATGAGCAGTGGTACATCTGGTATCCTAGGAGGCAGTAGGATTTGCCGCTTCCTAAGAGCACTTCTTGCGCCAAGATTACGTGTATACCTCTCTCCTGGAGGAGTTTACACAACTGGGCGTGGCGCAAAGTCATGCCACCTTGAACATTCAGCTGCAAAATTTTGAGCGGCTCGGTTCTCTGACGATTCGATGCAAAGACAGAGTCCGCGCCTGTCGTTGTTCGAGTTCGTTGTCGAGGGACATTCCGGTTCCGTAAACATAAAAAAATCAGGCCTTGGCTTATAGTGGGTGCCACCCCTCGTGTTTTCATTCGGAGATACTTGCATTTTTGTGGGTAGTAGGGTAAGATGTTGACCTGTAAAACACTTCGATGAAGGGCCTCTTAACCCGGTAGGCCAGCCACTGACACGTTTCGTCCCGCCCCGTGACTGGGCGGGATTAGCCCTCTGAGACTTTCTTCGGACTTTAGCAGTTTGGGGTTAGCCTCGCCGCATCGCGACGTCGTTGACTCGCTGTGCCTCACTCCGGGTCCGCCCGTACCCGGAGGAATATGCTTGGCCGAGGCCCCGTTTCCGTGTGTTCGCGCCAACATCGCGGTGGGGCCTGGTTAGCGTGCTTGCTTTCTTCTCGTTTGCTTTCTCTCTGGCCCCGCTGGTGCGGCGGCCTTCAGGCTAGCACCCGGGCGTTTTGCGGCCCTTAGGGTTCGCCCCTCGCGCTGGCCGCGGGTCGGGAGATCCTTTCGGGTGCCCCAGAGGTACACTGGTGGAGGCGGTGTTTGGGTGTCAGCCCTCGTGCCCTTCCAGTGCGCCCCTTCCAAGACCTGTCTCGCCTCTCGGAAGAGAGGGGGTGGCGGAGACGGGCCCCGCTTTCCACATTGGCCCGGCAGGCAAACCGATTGATCGGCCCTACCGACGTAGAAGTTGTGGAAATAGCGGTACCAATTGAGCGTCCGAGCCCGATCCGTCGACCCTAGATGCCGTGGAACGCGGTATCGGGTAGAACTCTTTCACTCAAATGGTCTCCTACCTACCAGAGCGCGGGCGTCACGCGGGGCGTGATTCGCGTCTTAGCGGTAGAAAGAGCCGAGCTAGGTATCAAAAAAGACCAATGACAATTAATTTTTGAAGAGTTGTTTATAGTCTTGCTTTCTAACTTGAGCAATTCTTACAGAATGTTCAAGGAACGCAATAAAAATTAGGACGCTAAAGTTTAGGTCTAAGATATCTTGACCTAGACCTAAATCTTTTCCACAAATTGTATGATCAAGGGCAAAATCTAGAAACAAATGCAGCTTACAATTCGTATTTTTTTTTCTTAAAGTTAAACACGAAAAGGAAAAATGGCGATGCAGTAAAGATTGCATCAAGATATATTTGTTTGTTTGTCTGAAGGTGGTATTGTAGTAAATTATTATTCAAAAAAAAAAGAATCAACTCAATGTGGAGCTTCTTTCTCATAATCTGCTTTTGAAGGAGAGGACTTTTACTAGATATCCTGGCCGACCAAGGGATGAAAATCTTCTTAAAAGATTCCTAAAGTCTACTTTATTGACAGTGAGAGAAACCAAAGACTTTAAGGGTAAAAGGTAAGTCCTGACACTTTTTTATTTTGGGTCACTATTTATATGGTGTATGAGCCACGTGAATCGTGAACGTATAATCAGCGAGCGATATCTTTCGGCGTAGCCAAGACCGTTTATAAAAGATAATGTCTATGGTTCTAAGAAAATGGGCACAATGTCAATAGAAAATAGAACTGACTGCTTTGGTTTCAAATGATTTGTAGCTCAATAACTTGATATAAAATGTGTGATGTTTCACAATGTTGAAGCCATACTTTTATTTACGCCATTTGAGTCATTGTCATCATCACCATCTTATCATTATCATCATCTTCATCATCATTATCATCATCATCATCATCGTCATCATCATCATCATCACCATCATCATCATCATCACCATCATCATCATCATCATCACCATCATCATCATCATCATCATCATCACCATCATCATCATCATCATCATCACCATCATCATCATTATTATCATCAATATCTTTATCATCACTATGGTCTCCATTTATCATCATAACTTCATAAAACAGCAGCAGCAGTTATGCAGTGAGAGAGATCCTTTCTTCTCAAAAAAAAAAAGAAGAACCGCAATGATGAAGAACAAAAACAAAAGGAAATAACAGATTGCCTTAAAATCTATACTAAGTTTCTTCAAAATCGAAAACTGAAAGAACCTTGATCTATATGCTGTACTGCCATGTACATAAAAAGTTCTTGAGATGCGTCATTTCTTTGATCTGATTTGGAGAAACCTTAAACAGAATATTTTCTTATTCAAATGTAGTTTGCCAACATTACGACCACGATGACTCTGCTGTAATGTCAGTTATAGCTGTTTATTTTTAATTCATTTTGACATGTATATTTAGGTAGCTTATGATTACAGAATCAAAAAACCATTAAGCACAAAATCAAAGAAAGAAAGAAGCACGGGTAGCACATTTAAGCGTGAAGTGTCAAGCAAATCTGGTCAAAGTTAACTTGGGGATTCTGAGTGATGTGCGGTCTCGTGATCTTTTTTTGTTGTTTTTGTTGTTGTTGTTGTTGATGATGTTGATGTTGTTGTTGTTGTTGTTGTTGTTGTTGTTGTTGTTGCTGCTGCTGCTGTTGTTGTCTTTATTGTTTTTGCTGTTGTTTTGTTTACAATATTATTCGCTTCAATTTGACAAGTTTTGAAATAATAATCTACGTTTATCTGGAAATAACTCGTCAGTTTCCCAGGCTACACAATATTGAAGATTTTAAGAGAAGAACAAAAAAAAAATCTTTTTGGCTACATGCCTGACGATGTGAATGAAATCAATTGCCATTGCTTACTTCGACATTCAATTTTAATAAATGAATATCAGTTGAAGTTTGAGCTTGTTCAACTATGGCCTTCAAGGCTGTTAGACACCCTTGGCGAAAACCAAACAGTCCTGTCCTTTTCCTCTTTCCAAAAAAAATATGGGTCCCATTTCTGCCCTGGTGCAGAGGAGATCTCTCCTCCCAAATTTTTATAATTGTTTTTAAGCATGTGTGAATATTGGGCCTATAACATTCTAAAATTTTAATCTGTGTGGCCTTAACAGCTAAGCAATATGGTTTCATGGTGCGACAAAAAATTATGTTCTTCTAGAGACAATAATTGTCTCCAAATGTAAACAACTGTTTCATCGTGCATCCATAAATTGTGCAAGTATATGGACTCTTCATAACTTGGTTTTCAGAGATAGTGAAGGTCTAGCTAATCTCCTAGCCTGAATAACTGTTTTACGGTGCGTCTGAAGATTGAACCTGTCTTAAGATAGATGAAAATATTGGCACTAGAATTCACGGCAGAGAGAATAAAAGTTGCAAAGTTGACGAACCTATACGTGTTGCCATATGTACCTGTGCCTCTATACTCCGGCACTGAACTGGCTATTAGTACGTTAATGGCATTAGGCGACGAACACACTATGAATACAATAGCGATAATAACTACAGTCTTGGCTAGCTGAAGTTCTTTGAGGTTCCTAGACTTGGAGATCTTTGACTTATCTTCCAACTTGCCTCCAGAGTTGCCCGTTCCGCCATCTTGGTCTTGAAAAGAGCGCCGCCAGGTGGCGCTGCGAGTCAAGGTGATCGACAGAAAGACAGTACACACAATTACTGTCACTAGGGGTATCAACACTGCCGGGAAACTTTGGAAAAACAAAACAATCTCGTAGAAATATTCAAGTGTGGGCGAGGACATTCTTTGGGTGGTGATTATAGTCTTGTTGTAGCGAGGACTCCAAAACTTGGTGAATCGTATCAGAACAAAACCGTAGCTACCCAGGGCCAGATTCACTGTGTAGATGACAGCAAGGACAATACACGTTCTCCTCCGGGTGAAGATGGTGCTTACTTTCATTGGCAACACAACAGATACACACCTCTCTATGCTGATGAAGGCGGTTATGTAGGCAGTAATTCGAGTGAAGCACTCACAGGTCCACGCTCCTGTTACGCTGACAACACTACCAACTTGAAAATAGCGGTTTGCGAATTTCGTGAAACCTGGCACGAAGCAAAGGGCCATCCATGTGTTGGATAGGACACAAAAGAGATCCGACACGGCCAGGGCAAAATAGCTGGCGTTTATAGACGAGGATAACCCAATGCGGTGATAAGTTATCAGGATGATGATGTTGCCCGAGATGCCAACAACTCCTATAGGCAGGGAGAAGTAACTGGTCTGCGCCAATAGAGTGAAAAACTGACCGACAGTAAGAAAGCCTCTGGTTACATGGGCGACACAGATTATATTCGACCCAGTAATCACGGATATGTTCATCAAAGGGCTTTTCTCTAACCCCTCCATTGCTTAAAATTGTATCTTCTGTAATAGGAAGTAATTAGAGCGAGAATGGATTAGACCGAGGCATAAGGTTCTTTAATCTTTTTTTTTTCTTTTATGTCCATAAAATGATTATTACTCTATCTACAAATGTGAATATAGGCTTTACCGTCATATTATATGCGGGTAGTCATAACTTTAATTTGCTTTCTCAAATAAGCATATCTTTTCACTTTACTCTAATTCATACGTCTGTCTTCCTTTTCCCTCGAAAAAATGAAGTCTCTCCAGGATGTCTAAATCTAACCCTATATACTTACACAGCCTACCTCTCTCTACCCTTTAAAACCCCTCTCTAACTCCTATTTTAACTCTATCCCCCACTCACAAACACACAATACCAATACGCCTCCTAAACTTCTTGCTCTAATCTCCCACCAATTGTCTAACACAAAGAAAACAAATACGTTCTCGTTAATCTCTTCATCGTACCAAAAGTCAATTGCAGATGATCTAGCAAGGCATTTATTATTTTATCGGTTACAAGTAGACTGGTACCTTCTTCAGTTTTTTTTTTCTTTCTTTACCTCAATATGTCAATATAATCTTTTTCATATGTAAAGTGTATTCATAATAAAAGAAAGCATTATAAAAGATATGTTTTCCTCTACAAACATTTTTAATAGGCTAATAATCATGGCTCATTTGTTTTTAATCCGATCCACCGAATTATGACAACCAGTTTAAGGCATTGGTTGAGGGCAAAGAAAATTTTAAGTTGTGTTTCATTCTTTACTGAAATCACCGGACTCAGACTCAGATAAAAACTATGTGCCATGGACACGTTGTTTGTAGCCTCTTAACACGGATATTGTGTAACAAACTTTACTTAATAGTCTAGGAAAATTGTATTTAAATAAAAGAAAAGTATGTTGCAGTAAGATTAAGAAAAAAACAACATTGTCCTGTTTACATACAATGAATTCAGAATTTAAAACACAATCTATTGTCTGTTTTTTTATAGCAATTATGGTGTAGACGAGGGGATAATCAAACATTATATATGCTTGAATAAAATTTAAGTTAGAAAAAAAACGGGATTATATCAAGAGTAAAAATGGGGAAACAAGCTTATGACAACAAGTAATTAGTCAAACTTTTCTTAAATGGTTAAAAATATGTAAGAGAGATTTTATGACTTTAATCTTGTAAGCAGAATTCTCTATTGAATAGCAATGCTGATCTATATCGCCTAGGTATGACTGTTTTATATAAATGTGAATACGAAAATACTGGCAATAGCTTGTTTCCTACACAATTTTCCATCAACTTTCTATGGCGACGATCTAGAAAAAAAACCTATCAGTGCTATATAAAAGAGTTATTTGGCACGACCTTATGTTGGTAATAAAACTGATAGTATCTAATATAATCAGTGCCTTTGATTGGGAGAACTTTGAAACGTCTCAATTTTGCAGCGCAATGTGGCTACGACTTTGCTGGAGTTTAGATAAAGCGCTGATTTTTATGCAACACTCATGTTTAGTAGAAATAGCTCGCAGCTGCATGCAGTGCAATCCTCAAAACGTCAAATACCGCACACTGCAGTTATATAAAAAAAAACTCTAAATACTTACTTATTAATTTTTTTTTTCGAAATAAAACTCACATGAATACTTTTCCTAATATGTAACAGCTTGATTTAGTTTATTCGGAAAAATTGTTCAAATTTTCAAGTGGATCTAATGGCATGAGCTGAAAAGTAAAGATATTAAACACTGAATGAATAATACAAAGACTAATTGATTAAGCAATTAAAAAAAAATGTTCAAACCTAGACTACAGTAAATTGCTAAGAATTAATCCATAGTCAGGTTTACAAAGACCGATCATTTTTTCTGCCTTTATTTTTTGGCATGCTATTTATTTTCGAAGAGAATTTTCTCTCAAAAATGTCCTAAAGATGTAAAAAGTAGATAAATTTTAATTTAATAAATGCTTTCAGTGAACCATGAAATTATGATTCACCTATATTGAAACACATAGTTAAGTTCAATCGTTAACATACCTTTTTAAGTACTTCATAAGCTTTAAAAGGAAAATTGGTGCCTACCATGATCATTTGAAACTAAGTGAGTACTTAGATTAAATTAGTTACGAACTCACGAGTTGCTGTCTTTTAAAGTGAATCGAAATTTTCACTGCGCCCCCTCATGAGCAATTATAGCTATTAAGTTAGAAAGTGAGCGTAGCTTCAATAAAAAATAAGAACCGTAATTAAAACAACCCACAGCCTTTACGGTGTAGACCCGAGTTTTTTTTATTAACCCTGATGATTTTACAATGTACACAAATTGCTCTAGATATGAATAACTTTTAAGTTTGAATTATTTGTTTTGAAACATAATGACTGTAGCTGGTCTTCGTTTCGGGGATTTATCTGAATTGCTGCTTTTTATGTAAAACTGTAATTATAGAGTTATCGACTGTTTAGGATCCATAGAGTAAGTAGAGAAAGACAGTGCAGTGATGGTAAAATTGAGTAGCTTTGGCACCAGTATTCAACTTACGATGACATCTTAAAATAATTTTAAAATAAAGACAAATAGATCTTTATGCCTTAAACTGAATCACAAATATTCTCTTTATTTAAAGTCTGAAAGCACCTTTCAGAAGGCTTTTGCAGAGAGAGAAGAAAACCATGTAAGTAAATCGTGGCCAACATGAGAAGTATTTTTTGGTTATGTTGAAATCTGTGGATCCAGTTGACTATCTTTTTGGTAAGGCTTTATTTTTTCTTTATTCGATTCTTTGATTTTAAATCATCCTTATATTCTTACATAATTTTTTGTTCCATTTTTATTACTGCTTTAAATTCAAATTCGTAAAACATTCAGAATCAATTTAGTTGTTCATTTATCAAATATCTCTCGGCACCTTCTTCGACAATTTATAGCCTTATTTTTAAGAGTTTAGAATTATCTTTAAATATATTGAAAAGTATAGTATTAACTGTTTTCTTGTCTTGATACTATAACCATTATTCATTCCAAACTTGTCCTTTTTGTCTTTTGTGTTTTGTTCAGAAAACTTACTCGTTTCCACGCTTCAAACTGCAATACGAATCGGAAGACTACATTTCCTTATTGTCACTCTCTAGATAGCAAGTCCTCATTACGACTACCGAGATGTCAATTATGTTCTATCTTCGCTGTCCCGCACTTTAATACTATCATAATAAAAGAACTGTTAACTTATTTTGTAACTACCGCTCTTTTTCTGTGAAGCAATTATAATAAGTAATACCACAGTGAAAATCTTAAAGTTCTGTTGTTTTTTTTTTTTCGTTTTTTTTTTTTCAATTTTTGTCTTGAGATCAACGCTTCGTGCTTCATAAGTTGCATGTTTTCCTAATGAAGTGTCACCTAGTTCTGAGCTAAATCTATATCCAATGAGTCTCATCGGCTCCCCAGATCCTGCTGCCAACTGTTTCTGTATTGCCGAGTATCATCTACTCGTTCATCTCTGAATGAGGTGAGCAGATTAAGGGCGGTGGAAAAGCTCTGGAAACACCCGCGTGTTGAGGTTTTAGCCCAGTATCTTCGACGCCTAGGGCGTTGATGTATTCAGATTACTGGAGTTTTGCGATAGTATCTCGATAAAAGTGCACTCTATAATTATGGATACATTTTTTTTAATGGAAAAGAATTATATCTTTCCATCTCTCTCTGACACACACACATACTCTCTCTCTCTCTCTCTCTCTCTCTCTCTCTCTCTCTTTCTCTTCTCTTCTCTTCTCTTTTCTCTTTTTCTCTCTATCTGTCATTCATTCCTGTTCAAAAAAGGATACAACCATAATTAGACCATGCACTTTTAGCGATATATCATCTCTCTCTCTTTCTCTCTCTCTCTCTCTCTCTCTCTCTCTCTATCTATCTATCTATCTATCAATCTATCTATCTCACTCTCTCTCTCTCTCTCTCTCTTTCTCTCTTTTTTTCTCTATCTGACAATCTTTCCCTATAAAAAGGATATAACAATAATTAGACTGTGCACTTTTAGCGAGATATCATCTATCTCTCTCTCTCTCTCTCTCTCTCTCTCTCTCTCTCTCTCTCTCTCTCTCTCTCTCTCTCTCTCTCTCTCTCTCTATCTATCTATCTATCTATCAATCTATCTATCTCACTCTCTCTATTTCTCTTTTAGGTGTCTTACTAGCTGCCTGTCTATATGTTTCTTAGTTTGTCGATTCCAAATATAATCTTCTTCACCGCCTCTATCTCCCTTTCTATCCCTTTATTTCTTTTCCTGCCTCTCTCTTCTCTATATGTCTCCCTTAATTAAACTCTTAGGTTCCGTTACTTTTGTAAAAAATTCAGAGATTTATGCTCATCATATAACTATCATTACCACTGTGCATTACGTCTAGAAATAAAAAAGCAGCGTCATAGAAGAGTTTAGTTCAATAGGAGAGGGCAGGCTAATATTTTCACGTCTTTTGTTAAAGAGTAAAAGAGTCTTTCTCCGCTACTCGATAGGGTGAAATTTATTAATAATATCTCCGTAAAGATTTTTTTCATTATTTACTTCTAAAAAAGAATAAAACCATCGAGCTTCTCTCATTTACTGTTGGACTTTCAAAAATTCATTTCTAAGTTTCAAAAGGTCACTGCCAAATAGTATAAAAAAATTCTCGCATGAGAAGTTTTCCCTCAGAATTTATGTCTGGCAATTTGGTAGAGAATGCAATTTCGCAAAGAGTAATGTCCCTTTGTTGGAAGTCGTGAGTTTTATTCAACAATATAAATCATTTTTTTTTAGATCGAAGCAGAACTAAATAATTTTGTTTGAAATGTTTTCTCATGTACTTATATGATGTTTTCATCTTTTCTTAACCTAAAAATTCACACCAATATGCATTCATGCAGACGCTATTGCTTTATACTTTAACAAGTTAAAGTAGAGCTCATAACTTCCAACTAGGTATCAGAACTCTTTGTAAAATCGCATCCCCCATAAATTTTTTTTTCTGTTTTTACAGTTGCAATATCTGTATAAAAAGTAGTTGAAGATGACTTTTCTACGATCTACTTTGTATTTTGACCGGAGGCTGCGACGTCATTAGTGGGTCAAATTCTTCTAATTTTGAAGAAGATGCTTAGGGCAACACATAAGGAGGTTCGGTATATTTTAGGTTTGATGGGTTGAATTTTCATTTTTTGGTGTGTAGAAAACTAGATGCATACTCAAATACGAATCTTAAAATGATTTAAGTGACTAAAAGCAATGAATAGTAAAAAAAAAAAAAAAAAGAAAGAAAAAAAGAGCCTCAGGGTCAGGTGGTGAGATATCAAGAGTTCTTTTTTTTAAATTCAATCAAGGAGCTAGGAAAGCGAGACCATAAAAGGATTTCCTTATACCTAGACTCCTCTCAACACATCAGTTTCTCAAGTTAATACACAATTAGACTAAACTTTAGAGATAGGTGATAGGTGTAAAGAGATTGGTCCAGAACGAATCAGTCTCATGATATATTTTTTTCCTTTTCTTTTCAAAAAAAAAAAGAGCTGAGTCTTAGCCTTCAGAGAGTGATCAAAGATTTACTTATGCCAGGTTTTGAGGAACTGCGCCAGCTTCTTCCGACGACAGAAAACCCGACTTAACATACCCTAGGCAATGGTAAATCATGAAATGTATCGATTAAATTCCTGTGTTAATCAGAGATTTTGATGGCCAATCTACATTTTTTAACTACTACTACTACTACTACTACTACTACTACTACTACTACTACTACTACTACTACTACTACTACTACTACTACTACTACTACTACTACTACTACTACTACTACTACTACTACTACTACTACTACTACTACTACTACTACTACTACTACTACTACTACTACTACTGGTACCACTGGTACTACTACTGATACTACTGCTATTACTACTACTACTACTACTACTACTACTACTACTACTACTACTACTACTACTACTACTAACACTACTACTGGTACTGGTACTGCTACTGCTACTATACTACTACTACTACTACTACTACTACTACTACTACTACTACTACTACTACTACTACTACTACTACTACTACTACTACTACTACTACTACTACTACTACTACTACTACTACTACTACTACTACTACTCCTACTACTCCTACTACTCCTACTACTACTACTACTACTACTACTACTACTACTACTACTACTACTACTACTACTACTACTACTACTACTACTACTACCACCATATAGTTCAGGAGTATTGTTCTCGTTCGTCCTAGATGTTTGTGCGCCCAATGGCAAATGTGGTGCTTCCGGATTCAATGATTGTCCTAAGTGCGATTTGGGCTTTCCCAATCAAGATTGCAAGTCACTCAAGGAGGCTTAGTTAATACCTTCGCCATGAAACTCTCTTTTTTAGGGAGCGTGATGGCGTATTGGTAAAAGCTATGTTTTCTGTGAGTGGCAAGACTATGGGTAAAATCGATGGTTCTAATCCCGCCAGTTCAAGCATTTTCGGTCATTTCACTTAAAAACCTTATCCTAACCACTGCTGAGCACTACCTAAAATTCTAGCTCTTATAATTCTTGTTACTACTACTACTACTACTACTACTACTACTACTACTACTACTACTACTACTACTACTACTACTACTACTACTACTACTACTACTACTACTACTTCTATCACTACTACTATGATTATTCTACTTATTACGACTACGACTACTGCTACTACTCCTACTACTACTACTACTACTACTACTACAAATACTAATACAACAACTAATAATACAACTACAACTCCTACAACTACTAATACTACTACTACTACTACTACTACTACTACTACTACTACTACTACTACTACTACTACTACTACTACTACTACTACTACTACTACTACTACTACTACTACTACTACTTCTACTGTTGCTGCTGCTGCGGCTGCTACAACTACCACTATTACTATTACTATTACTATTCCTAATAGAACTGCTGCTGCTGCTGCTGCTGCTGCTACTACTACTACTACTACTACTACTACTACTACTACTACTACTACTAGCTACTGGCTATACTATACTATACCTCAACATATTTGCTACATATACTATTTGTAAGTACGTTGCTCTGATGGTACAACATTGTTTTTGATTGTTTGAGGTTCCATTCCAATCCGACCACTGTTGCTTGTCCTTAATAAAAAAAATAAATCGGTTATTCCCCTTGGTGTCACAGGAATAGATTTCTGACTTTAACTTTAGAATTTCTTACTATTAGGTTGGCCGAAAGAAAATAAAAATGAATCAGCCGAAATAGCATACGGCAAAATGTATCTGTATCATTGTTAGAGCCACCAATTTTGTTTTGGTTTGTGTACCTGTGATCTACTGTTTTGGTCGAAGTATAACGTCTTTTATGTCTCGATGAATTACTATTCATCTGTCATTTAATAATTGATCATTCTTTTTTTTAATTTCTCGTGCCATTGGTTTAATTTTAGCTATATAGCATATATCTCTTTACACAAAACCTTTCCAACTTGTTTTTAAACTTTGGTCTCTTTTGACCATTTGGTAAAACCGCACTTGAGGTTTTCGAATTGCATACCTGGCACAGAAAAAGAAAAAAGCGAGAGTTAAAGATAAATATATATATATATATATATATATATATATATATATATATATATAGTTGTGTGTGTGTCAAATAACATAATAAAAACAGTGCTCGACAAATGAGGAGCGTGGTATATATTTAGAAAAATTGTTCTACCTAGTTATGCTGTCCACGACTTGGAAATTTTGTGCGCAACTGTGGCACTCGTCAGGTGTTGTTGTTCTTCTCTTTACGTTGGCTAGGAGATATTTCTTTTTGTGTACACAATGTGAGAAAACCTGTTTACGGTTGTTTAGAGTGGGCTGTTGTCGCAAAATTTCAAACTTTTCTTCGAAACAAAGTGCGCAATACTTTTTGTCTGGTGTGATTGGTCTTACTTCTTTTTAAGATTTCCCACTCTGTCCTGTAGTCTATGTTGTTGTTTTTTAATTCCCAAATATGCTCGCTTAGTCCTGTAGCCAACGTAAAGAGAAAAACAACAACACCTGACGAGTGCCACAGCTAGGCCCGAAACTTCGAAGTCGTGGACCGCATAACTAGGAAGGACAATTTTTTAAATAAATATATATACTGATACCACCGGGTTTTTTTGTTCCTTTTTTTTCCCCCTGAAATGATGTATCGCCACGCTCTGGTGCCTGGTGAATGTTCTTGATGTAAAAAAAAAAATCCTCAAATCTCAAAATAACTGTGACGTTTTTTAACCTTATGGAATAATTTTGTAAATGACTTCAATATGCGATACGATTTAGCCTTTAAGTGGAGAATGAAACCTTAGAAGTTCTTGCCAGTTTCTGCAAGGGTGCACAAGGAAATAAAAAAATCTTTTTTGTTCAATTTAGATGTTTCTGACTTGCATTGGCAGACCGCAGCCAGAATTAATATTTTATTTTTTCCCTTGTTAGGGCTTTACTCACTTGAACATACTCAACACCTGATCTAGACCAAAACAGGACTGCTCTCGGCTACGAAACTTAATGGAACGTGAAAAAAAGGGCAAGCATTTGGCTGGAAATGACAGTGAAGAAATTAAGGTGAATTGCTTTCAAACACCAGCAAAGGTAAATTTTGAACATGCAGGCGCAATGGTATTATATTTATTTTCTGACTACTCTTCCACAATACATTAAATTGGTCTATATAACAAGAACAAATATTATTTCTTACTTATCCAGAAAGCTGCTCTCCAGCTTTGAAAATATCAACGAAAAGTTAAAGAACATAATAATGATAAAAATGAACATATTTCCCTTGTCAGTGCCACTTTTTTCTCTTTCTTGCTTCCCCATTTAATTTTTCCTATTTCTCTCTAAAAACTTCTTTTATGCACACTTTTTGAAGATATTGTTAATGGCGGTTTCATAAAACAATGTTATCGTATAAGAAGTAATGGTACACTTTTTCTTGTTTAAAAGTCATTTAGATATGTTCAAACAGCACAGCCCTCACATTCGAGACAAAAAACGTAAGAAATCATTGCACTGGAACACTGCACCGGAAAAATTCAAAAGACGGGAGGGGAGAGAGAGGGGGGGGGGGGTTGCGAAAGCTGCGGGAGGGGCAGGAAAAAGGCGGATAAGGAGTGACAAGGATAGACAGAGGCAAAAACTGAGAGAATTAGAACGGGCGGGGGAATGGGGGTGGAGAGGGAGATGCAGAAAAAGAGAGAGATTGAGAGAGCGAGAGAGAGATTGAGTGAGAGAGAGAGAGAGAGAGAGAGAGAGAGAGAGAGAGAGAGAGAGAGAGAGAGAGAGAGAGAGAGAGAGAGAGAGAGCGCAAATAATTTTTTTCATTAAACGGTACTTTCATGTGCTGTTGAGAACTGTGAAATCCTAGACAACAAACAAGCCCATAACGTTGATGCCCAGCGTTGACGTCTCCAGGACCGCTAATTTGATTAATGAGAAAACCATCACGGCCATGTCACGTGTTGACAACATCAGGAGATACATCAGGAAGTTGTATGTTTTGAAGGAATATAACTCAGTTTTTGCACTCGAACGTTGCAAGTATGCTTTAATGTGTCTGGAGTCTATGATTATCATATCATGACATTTTTGACAGGTCAATAGATATTGCGGAGGTCCCGAGATTCAGCGTTTGAAAATTACCTGTTAGAAGTGCGAAGCCTAAATTCAAAAGTTGTATTTTATATATATATATATGTGTGTGTATATATATATACACATGTATATATATATATATATATATATATACACATGTATATATATATATATATATATATATATATATATATATATATATATATTGGCATGACGATAAATAATTAGATTGACATGCGCATTGAATAAAGCATCAATGTACTTTAAAAAATTAATGTCATGAATCATTAATTTTATACAATACATTATTGTCTTCGAAATGTTTTGAGGGAAAAGGCTGATCTATGAAAGTGATGTTAAATGTTATTTTTTTTTCATTATATTTGAGAGCTTACAAAGCAAAGTCAAAACTAATTAATCATGAAAAAAAATGAAACTAAAATGATGATTATTTTTCTAACCCTTTAACTAATTTTATTAGATTGAGACAGACTGGGGAATCTCTGCAAAAGGAACAATTGACGAGATCTTTTTTCAACAAGGGGACAAGTATAAAAGCAGGTCTCCTACAACGCCACTAAGTCTTGTTATCCTATATAGAGATCTTTCTTTTTATACGTCATAGCAGCCAGCTGAGACGAAGTAAGGACCTTGCCCACCTGAGATTCATCACGTAAAACACACGCATCAGTAAGAATTTGAGAAGCAGTAGGGTGTAAATGTCAGAACGCACTGACAACAATAACAAGAAAAATAAGAACAATAGCAATAATAAGAACAATAGCATCAAACAATATCAACAACAACAACAACAACAATAACAGCAACAATAACATCAAACAATATTAACAATATTGCTATGCTGAATTTTTTATCCGAATCATTTGATAAACAAGCATATTGTAGGTGAAAGTTTGTGCTACTACAAATTTATGTAAATACAATGGTTCATTCATTAACGAGTTTGTTGAGTAATTCGTTGATTTAGTAACTAAGAGTGAGGGAACAACAAATTGTTTCATCTAGTTGCGTGACCATTAGAAAAATAATGTTGTTATCAAATCTTCTTTGGCGTATAAACCATCTCCCCATGAAATATGGAAGAGCTGAGAAGATGTGACACCAAAGTCTTCCTCCAAACCACAGTGAACAAGATTTGTGATAAAAAAGTGGTTTTCAAAGCAACATGCGCTGATGATTTAGAGCATCCAAACAATCTACATTGAAAGCAAACGCAAACAAATCATTGCTCTTTCTACAGCTTGCGCTACAAGGATGACTATGATATCCCTACTAGCTGTATATCGTTGGTTTCATGTAGATATATAAAGTAAAATTATAAAGTCTACAAGCAGCTGAAGGTTTCTTCACAAAAAGTCCACTTTCTGCTGGATGCTCAGCTTTCTTAACAGAAAAGAGCAAGGGACATTCTATGTCAATCCCAGAGAATTATAAAAGATAGCAAAATATTTTGCTTTTCAAATTAAACCAGCGTGTGGTGGCATTGATTTTTCAATGACACTTGAGAGCGGCATATCGTATTTTTAATCCGCTGTAAATTAATGCAGGAACATAAGCTTTTGTGTCTCTGAATAGAGAGGCGGATACGACAACTGACAGTTAAGTGAAAGCAAAAGAACTAGACTGGTCGAGGACGCAAAACAAGATAAAGTAAACAATTTGCGGTAACGCCAAGACCTCCCACTTTTTAAGAATAAATCAGGCCTGACGCAAGGCACAGTTCCTGAGGCGAGACCTTTCTTTCTCGGTCTCCTGCCACCAGGAAAACCTGAAGTAAGGGATCCGTAAAACGTGTTTCACAAAAAAAAAAGCTTATCTAATTGTATCACTTGCAAGTTATGCGAAGCTCTTAACGAGGCGCTGTTTTATTTTGTGTGTGTGTTTGTGTGAAATGGGAATAAATCTTGAGATAGACGGCGCACAAGATCAGTGCGCTTTGAGAGACAAATATATAAATCAGCAATCACGATTTTCATGATAGAATTATAATTAATATTTTGCTTTTATTCCTCAACTAATTAATCCATGAAAAGACCAATATTTTTATGGATTAATTCATTCATGAATTAATCAATATTTTAACCAAATCTCCGCTCTTCTATATCTAATAATTTAAGCCAATCAGTGAATATAAAAAAATAATGCTCATAATTATAATCAACTTACTTGGTAAGCAATCCTTATATCAATTAATCTCTTGATTATTTCAACAAATTATTTAAATAGTAGATTATCTTTGAAGTGATTATTCAAGCAATACATACAACAATCAAGCATCCATTCATTCAACTAATAATTCCAAAAAATCCTTTTTTGTATTATCAATCAAATAAACAATCAATCAATAAATTGATTTTTTTTTAAATACAGTTATCAAATAGATAAATTCAGTTTTTTCATTCTTCAATTCTTTCTACATTACAATTAATTCAACAGTAAATTGAAAATACATTTAATCAAGTCAGTATTCAGTATAAAGCTTAATTGAAAAATAATAAATTAAATAGATTGCAAGTGATGTAATTTTTCTAACCATCAAAAAAGTTAATTTAAACTATGAATGAGACGATTTTATTTCTATATTTTTTCCTGGGCTATATGACTTTACTAGCTGCAATATGAGGCTCGAGATTTTCTATGCGAAGGAAACAGAAGAAGAGTATATATTTGGTTCTTTTTGGAAATTATCAGTACGTAGGGCCACTTAAATAACACAACAGATATATCTGAATTCTGTACTTCATTCATAAGAACAATGAACAAGAACATGAGCCTGCTATCCTGATTTCTTGTAAGTCAGAATAGGCTGAGCAAAATGAAGAATGAAAATTTCATGACGTAAGTTAAAGGTTTTATAGTATCGCTCTGTCACAGGTCGAGTCCCAACAGCGGTCACAGCAGTAGCACTGGGCCTAAGCCTGGCCTGGCATCAACTTCGGAGATCACTCTGATGGGTTATGTCCATTCTTCTGCTTCATGGTTCAGAAACTTTACTGTGTCCTGTTTCGCAGAGGGAAAATGCGAAACATTCACATCGATGAGCCCAACTTGGTACTAATTACTTTCAAGGGTTTTTTTGTTGTTTTTATTTTTTATCTTCGAGCGAATGGTGGCTTTCAGCGTATCGCTGTCAGAAGTGGGTCATTACTTATTTAAGTTTGTATTGATTGGGGATGAGCATAATTATAAAGATGTTTTACAAGAAATGATGGATTCGAAATTTCGTCGTTGTTTTTCCCCCTCTGTTTCTTCATTTATTTATCTTTCGTTATTTATTTATTTATGTTTATTTTTTATATTTCATTTTTTAGGGGGATGGGGAGCGGAGGGGGTTCGGTGACGAAATAGATAACTAATTTGTAAGGAAATAACACAGGTTAAAAAACAGTGGAGTCGAACGAAACAAAATATTATTTTTAAATGGCTGTAGTCATCAAAGAAAGCCTTAATTTGATAAATGGCTAGAACGTATTCTACAAGGTCCGATCTAGTTCACAGCAATTTCACACCAACCTTCCCATTGAAGAGGCTCAGATAGGAACATAATCATTAGGCAACAACCAACGAAATAAAATGATCAGCCCGTAAATACAGAACCTTACCTAATGTATTTGATTTGAAGGACAAAGTTCAGACAAACTGTATTCAATGTACTTCATAATTATGAGCAAAAATTTTCAGACGCAGCGTTACTCAATGTACTTGAATTGAGGACAAGGTTCAGACACAACTCTACCCAATGTATTTGGTTTTAGGGACAAAGTTCAGTCACAGCTCTAACCAATGTATTTGATTTTAGGGACAAAGTTCAGACACAAATCTACCCAAAGTATTTGGTTTTAGGGACAAAGTTCAGACACAGCTCTAACCAATGTATTTGGTTTTAGGGACAAAGTTCAGTCACAGCTCTAACCAATGTATTTGGTTTTAGGGACAAAGTTCAGTCACAGCTCTAACCAATGTATTTGGTTTTAGGGACAAAGTTCAGTCACAGCTCTAACCAATGTATTTGGTTTTAGGGACAAAGTTCAGTCACAGCTCTAACCAATGTATTTGGTTTTAGGGACAAAGTTCAGACACAAATCTACCCAAAGTATTTAGTTTTAGGGACAAAGTTCAGTCACAGCTCTAACCAATGTATTTGGTTTTAGGGACAAAGTTCAGACATAAAGTCAAATCTGCCCAAAGTATTTGATTTTAGGGACAAATTCAGACACAACTCTAACCTAACTATTTTTGTTGCCGTTTACATTTGTTCAATATACACTGCAGTAATCTTCCCGACCTATTCACTTTTCTTCAATATACACTGTAGTAGTCTTCCTCATCTATTCACTTTTCTTCAATATACGCTGTAGTAGTCTTCCCTACCGATTCACTTTAGTTTAATATGCACTGTAGTAGTCTTCCCGACTTATTCACTTTTCTTCAATATACACTGTAGTAGTCTTCCTCATCTATTCACTTTTCTTCAGTATGCACTGTAGTAGTCTTCCTTACCGATTCACTTTCTTCAATAAAGTAGTCTTCCCCATCTATTCACTTTTCTTCAGTGTATTTGTTTGATTCCCGAAGATATAAGTCTGTTATATTTGTGAACATAGCAATTTAGCTCTTCTTCAGTGTATAAGTTGTCTTCCTAACCTGTTCATTTGAAAGGGTAATCATGCTTGTTGTATATATGGTGTTATTAATTTGGAGACAATGTTTACACACAACAATTACTCTACCAATTGTGTCTTTTCATGGGAAAAATTCAGTCATAACTCTACCAAATGTATTTAATTTGAGGGAAAACGTCCCGTCATTTCATTTGGAAGATTAAGTTTAAACAATTTTCTAACCAATGTATGTGATTTGGTACTAAAATTTTTGCCACAACTCTTCTTAATGTTTTTTTTTTTATTTTAGCGTCAAAGTTCACAGACACACTTAACCCACTGAACTTGATTTGAGAGATATTTTTTTCCCCGACAAAACTCAGCCCCAGTAATTTGATATGAAATTAACTCTTAATGTAACCCATCTAATTTCGAGAGCAGAGCTCACACACCGCTCCACAGAGCCCATTTTGGTTCAATTACAGTATTCAGAAAAAAGTCTCCCTTCTACTTCTCAGCCAATATGACTTGTGGACTGAATAAAATAACTTGACCTAATCCGTTTGATTTGACGATAGAATTCAGACATCACGCTAGCGGATTTTTTTTATTTCGAGACCACATAACATTTCAATTGATCAAACTGATTTACAGGGGAGAGTCGAAAAACAATCTCTTCAGAAAATAGTTTGGAAAACTTTCCACGTGATTCAAATAATTGAGAAGACTAAGAGGTATTGACAAAAACTGCACCGAATTTAATTCAGCAAATTTGGGAAAAGCTATTCTAGATGTGCTGCTGGTGTGAGATTTTGAACTCACTTTCTCAGCTCTGCTATGGCCAATGTGGCATGTTTGTCTCGTTTTGAATGCAGAAGTCAAAGTTTACTAACTATATATGAATGTTATCAAGTTTATACACAAAGAACAGAAAACAATGTTTTCAATTACATATCGTAGAGAACTTTTCTCGAAAACAATTTTGAAGACTAGAACCAAGCGCGTATAGCGTCATTGTGTTTGTATGTTTTCTTTGAATTATTTGAGCCAGCCTCATTTTGTTATATCGTTATACATTTTTTTTCTCTCTTAAATACTCCAATTTAAATCGTGGATTTTTTTCGATACTTTTTTAACTTCGACAGCTGCAGCCTAATAATATAGTTGAAAACTCTAGCGCCAAACTTCGCAACAAACAAAGCATAGCCTGTTACTCTTGTTCTAATACTTGCTATTTCAAGACACGTCTCACCTAAACGATATAGAATTAGCGCAGAAAATGTAATAAATAAAGACTGAGACAAATATCGCGAGTGTACACGAAAGAAAAAAGATTGAACCCTTAAAGAGAACAAAAGACGATCAACTACGTAATGGGGGCGAGAAAGGGAAAGAAAAACATGAGATGAGGGGTGGAGAGACAGAGAGAGACAGAAAGAAAAAGCGTAAAAAAGGAGTGGAAAAAAGAAATGACCAGAGTGAATTAAAGAGGGGCGTCGAATCAGAGAGACAACCTGGAGAACAGATAAGTAAATCTCTATATAGAGCGACACAGAGAGTTAAAGATGGAGGAAGGAAAAAAATTAGAATATGCGAAAAGCATAACCAATTTCAGCACTACCGAAATGTTTCTCAAAATTTAGTCACATTCTTGCTCCAGTCGATATAAATTTTAACTTCTCATTTTTAGTTGCCTCTTCCCTTTACGTCAGGGTTCCATGTTAGTGGCAGCGTTAAATTCTCAGCTGTTGACTCTAAAAAAGAGAATGAATTTGATCTTAATCTTTTGCTGGAAAAATTGCTATCCAGATCGTGACAGCTCCAAAGAAGAGGATTCTGGTTTCAAAAGAAAGTCAGTGAATCAAGTAAAATACTTAAAGATGCAAAATTGATTATAACCAACAATAATGCCTATTTTTTGTGCCAAGTATTCAAGTATGTTCTTACTATTTCAGAAATGATAGGAATTAGTAATAATTGTATTCTCAGTGCAAATTAGAATTCTGAACATGGTAGTAAGGCGACTCTCTTAACAAAAGAACTTTTACCGGTATGTGAAAAGGGTAGAGTGAGCTTATAGATCATATTAAGTCAACAATCAATGTGTCACAGATGAGACCAAATAGTTTGCTCTCTAGATCATCGATTGTAAGGATCAAAGTTGAACTCATTTCGTTATCGCTTCATCCATAATTATATTTTGTTTGAATGTAATCTACTCTCCAGCACATCTTTAACTATACCTGTTCGCCCTATTACAAATGTGACTTGTTGCTAGACTAAGATGAATTAATACATTACAAAGATAAGAACAGTTAGCTATTTTATTAAATCCAAATCTATCAATAGATCCTTTCAAACATTCATTATAAAATAGGTTAAAATATAACTATGGGCTTCTAGATAGTTTTCAAGGCAATACACCTTTACGCAGTTTTTTTTACTTTAAATAGATTAAGAGAATATGAAAGTTGCTGATTTGAATATTGGCTTTAGTTGGTTAAATATAAAATTTTTCAAAGACATTGGGAAGGATATAGACCATTTAAAGCAATTATAAAAATTGACCGAAAAAAAAAATGGTCTAAAGACCGTTCCATTAGACCAGGGTGATTTAAGATCAAAAGAGATAATAAAAAAAGTAAAGCCTTACCGTACATGGAAAGATTATCAACTAGATTCGAACATTACAAAAATAAAATGGTTTTCTTTTTTTGACTTTAAATAGTTACATGATTTTCTTCTTCTCCCTGTGATGGTCTACTGGAAGGGACTAAAAATAAAGAGCAGCTTCGTGATATAGTTCAGTTAAATAGCTATAGTTATCCTTCTCATAAATATTGGTACCAAACCTATTCAATTATAGCCTCACTGTCTTTCTTTACATACTCTTACTGTGTCACACTCACGCCCAAGTGCCCGATCCCACAGAGTCCATGGTTCTAGTACAATTTTCTATAAAAAAAAAGCAGCGATCCAGATAAATCTCTGGAGCGAATACACAGAGAGCTTTTTTAAAACTTTTTTTAAAATGTAACTATCTGTAGAGTATTTTTATAGACTTTCAAATTACTACGCTTAATATACAACTCGAGTGTACACTAAATTGCTGAGATTTATTTTAAATACGGTTCACATCTCTTACTGAGGCTGTGCCGACTTTCCAAATTAAGTAAGATTGCTGCTCATTAAGGGGAGCAGAGCTGGAGGTGAATCATTTTTAGTTATTTTAGAAATAAAAATGTACGTCGGTTCGTGATTCATTAAATTTAACTGCTCACTTAGATAATTATTGGGAAAAAAAACTAGTTTTCTTTTAAAGCTTATGAAGTAACTCATACAATTCTGTTAACGATTAATATCGACAGCTTAACTTTGCTTTTTCTTTCAATATACACAAGTCATAGTTTCATAATTTTCAGATACATTATAATTTATCTTTTTCACATCTTAGAGGATTCCTTGAAGAGAAATCCTTGTTCGAAATTGTATGCCAAAAGGGCAGAAAGTATTATCGTTTCTATGAACCTGGTTATGGATTCATACATAGCAATTTCCTTTGGACGATGTTTTAAAAAATAGGTTTTCTTAATCGACTAATGAAATAGTCTTTGAGTTAAATACATCAGTTCATTGTTAAGATCTTTGTCTTACAGCTAATGTCATTTTGACATATAAAGAATTTTGGAAACAGACCAAATAAGTTGTTACACATCAAATAAGTTTTTATTTGCGTTTTTTTTTTAAAGAGATTTTAATAAGTAAGTACTTTAGATTCTCAAAAATGTTCTGCACGACATATGACGTTTTTAGGATTGCATTGCACGCAGCTATCAGTTGTTATTAGTATACGGTTATGTGGGTTCAGTTTTGCATCCTATTCAAAAATATATTTGAAATCCCATAAAAGCTATACCACGTTGTGTCGCAAATCCAGAAAGATTTCAAAGTTTTCCTTATCAACCTCACAGATCATATTGGACACTTCCAGTTGAGTATCGACATAAGGAAAGGATTAAGAATTTTATTACACTGATAGATTTTCTTGCTGCAATATTTTGAAGCTTTTTGTGTGAGCGCATTATTGCATACTAGTTGGTCGCCATAAACATTGTATGGAAGATTGAATAGGAAACAATCAAGTGGTAGTATTTCTAGATTCAGAGCTCTATGAAACAGACTGATGTTGATCATCTAGTTCAACAATACTATTTCATGGAGAATTTCACTATTTAAATAAAAGTCAAAAAATATGTCCTACTTATAACACTTAAGGAGAAGTATGAATGCATTCTTTTTATCTTTTTTATTTATTTCTATCATAACCTGGTTCAAGCAATGAATAATATTTTCTTTTCAGTTTGATTATCAAAGCGTCAACACCATGATATAGAAAACGGGCTGTTGATTATATTTTAAATGCATAGCTCCAAATATCGAAAGGGCATAATGTTTGTTTATATCTCATGTACTAGGATTTTTTTTTTTAAGAATTAATTTTTTCATGTGTTAGTTTTGGTTATTACTTAGCATCAGTTTATACAGGAGTTAAGTGACTTGCTCAAGGCAGATAATTCTTATCTTGGTCTAACCCAGTGCATCCGGTCCATAGTAAAACAAACTATAGAAATCTCTTTACTTTTACTGTCCAGGTATATTCTGGATTGATTTTTAGACCGTGGAGACATGATTGAAACAAAATATCAATAATTATTACCCAATTTTGAACATGCATGTTTATAAAGGAAATAAAAAAAAAATTATTCGTGAATGCTATTTCATTGGCAAATAGCCTTATTATTATCAATTAACAATAACCTAGTGATATTTTTATAGAAAATTTGAAAAAATACAGAACAAGTTTTTGCAGTCGATAATACATGAAAGTGCTGCTAACTTAGCAGCAAAATGATGTAGAGTATAAGGAAGAGATTAGCGACCTGGTAGGTTTTAGTAGTTGTTTGGGAGAGTAGTGAGAGTGCGGGGGAAGATAAGAGGATAGTAAAGAGATAGTATAGACTTGACTTTGTAGTTGTGTGTGTAGGGAAGAGGGAGTGTGTGTGTGTGTGTGTGTGCGTGTGGGTTGGTGAAATAAATGTAATGATTTCAGGAGACGGAATAGTAGGCAGATTAAGTGACTGGGATAGGGGTTTAGAAATTAGGAGGAAGAGTAAATTGACCTTTCGAAGGAAAGGGAGAGATAAAGATGGTTCAGGGAGAGTTTTACTGTATTTGTAAAAAACAAAAGTAAAATTAAGGGTTGCAGCATCGTAGATAATAGTAAAGCCTCTATTTTTAAAGCCTTTATAACTGGCATATAAAATAAGGAGAGGAATAGTAAGTTGATTTTGTGACGCCCATATCTATTTCTTTTTCTATCAAATAATTGTTTAGGTTGCAAGGAAATGGACAACTATGAATGTCCACACAGAGGTGTACATTCGGACACTTTTTTTGTTTGTGAATCCGTAGCTTTTTACTGAGCGCTAAGAAAGATTTAACATAGATTGGGAAAGTATTGAACTAACTGATTTCATATTATGTTCTCAATATAAATTTATTTTTAATAGCTCTAGTGTCGCTGTCGCAGTAACCACTTCCGTTTACAGTTGCCAAACATTAATTTGATCAATGGAGGTGTTTCAGAGAAACTCTATGATGAACAATTCCGTGATGGCTGGGTCGGAAAAATTCGCCCATGTAACCAGAGGTTTTCTTACTGTCGGTCAGTTTTTCATTCTGTTAGCGCAGAGCAGTTACTTCTACCTGCCTATAGGAGTTGTTGGCATCTCTGGCAACCTCATCATCCTGATAACTTATCACCGCATTGGGTTATCCTCGTCTATAAACGTCAGCTATTTTGCCCTGGCCATGTCTGATCTGTTTAACGTCCTGTCCAACACATGGATGGCCCTTTGCTTCGTGCCAGGTTTCACGAAATTCGCAAACCGCTATTTTCAAGTTGGTAGTGTTGTCAGCGTAACAGGAGCGTGGACCTGTGAGTGCTTCACTCGAATTACTGCCTACATCACCGCCTTCATCAGCATAGAGAGGTGTGTATCTGTTGTGTTGCCAATGAAAGTAAGCACCATCTTCACCCGGAGGAGAACGTGTATTGTCCTTGCTGTCATCTACACAGTGAATCTGGCCCTGGGTAGCTACGGTTTTGTTCTGATACGATTCACCAAGTTTTGGAGTCCTCGCTACAACAAGACTATAATCACCACCCAAAGAATGACCTCGCCCACACTTGAATATTTCTACGAGATTGTTTTGTTTTTCCAAAGTTTCCCGGCAGTATTGATTCCTCTAGTGACAGTAATTGTCTGTACTGTTTTTCTGTCGGTCACTTTGACTCGCAGCGCCACCTGGCGGCGCTCTTTTCAAGACCAAAATGGCGGCACGGGCAGCTCTGAAGGCAAGTTGGAAAATAAGTCAAAGATCTCCAAGGAACTTCAGCTAGCCAAGACTGTGGTGATTGTCGCCATTGTTTTTATAGTGTGTTCGTCGCCTAATGCCATTAACGTACTCGTAGCCAGTTCAGTGCCAGAGTATAGAGGCTCAGGTACATATGGCAACATGTATAGGTTCGTCAACTTTGCAACTTTGATACTCTCTGGGGTAAATTCTAGTGCGAATATTTTCATCTATCTCAAGACAGGTTCAATCTTCAGACGCACTGTGAGACAATTGTTTAGGCTTGGGAATTAAATAGACCTACATTAACGTAAGGACCTAGATTACAACGAAAACTTAATCATCATACTTTTTGAACACAGCATATAAAAATTGTCTAGATTTGGTGGGGGGGGGGGGGGAACAAGACCTTTGTTATTATCAGGACGAACACAACTCTAAGACGCACGATGAAACAATTGTCTACATTAGGGAACTAATCATACTTTTATCTTAGAGCGGACATAATCTTTTGACGCATTGTGAAACCATTTTGTTCATTGAGGGGCTAGATGGATTACACTCTCAGTATTTTACTCGCACAATCGTCAGACTCGCTTTGAATAAGTTGTTTTAGTTAAAGGAATAAGGACATATACTTTGGTTAGAATAGAAATGCGTCCTTACGAATTAAAGTGGGCAATAAATGTTATATATTTAGATCAAGGACGAGAGGACTTTAGTCTTAATTAAACGTTTTAACAGCCTAGAAGGACTGAACTGGATAAGCTCAAACTTCAACTGGTATTGAGCTATTAAAGTTAAAAGTCACACCAAACAATAACGATTTATTAAACTGGCATTATCATTAACTTTATCAAAAAATGTGTGTCGTTTTTTGTTTAGGTGTTCAGTTATATGTGGCTTGCGAAAACTAACGAATTTTTTTTTCACATAAAATTAGAATAATACCTAAAAAGTGAAATTTAACAAGCTAGAATAATATTTGTACATAACAAACAAAAAATGATCTCGAGAACGCACACTCTCCGACGTCCCCAGTACGCTCTTTGCCCAGGTTAGCTTGACTCTTGACGCCTACTTGTAACATGCTTCTTTCTTTCTATGTTTCGGTGCTTTACGATTTCGATTCTGTGGCCAAGGGTTACTAGAGTATTGCATCTCAAAACGAAAAAAGTACGGTTGTAATTTGGACCACAAAAGTATTATCGTAAGTTTAATATAGGCAAGCTGTTTTGTTTTGTTTTTTTTTTTGGCAAGGAAAATATCCTTTTTAACAGTTTCATCCCATAAAATTTGGCGACTTTGATAAATTTAGATCTACTTGGTAATAGTTAGAACAAATAGAATCTAGCATTTCAATATTTATATTTTCAATAGCTTAAGCACATTAATAATATAATTGGGACATTTTATTAATTACTTTGAGTTAACCTTTTTTAAACTTGTGCGGTTTTTTTATTTGTGAGAAGAAAACATTCGTCACTCGGTAAAACTATTTTAACTGCTGCCATTATTATAAAGGATTGTGATAAATAATGATCGCACTGAAGTTGATGAAGATGGTGAAATTGGGGATTATTACAATAATGAAAGACCATGATGATGATGGTGATGAGGATGATGATTATGGCATTATCATGAATTTGATACAAACATTGATCATGATGACGGTGTTGGTAGAAGCGGTGGCGGTGGTGGTGGTGGTGGTGGTGATCATGATTATTATGATTAAAATGATGATGGTATTGATGAATGTGAAGAGGAAGAGGAGGGGGAAGGAAAATAAACATGGTGATGAGGATGATGATTATGACGTGAAAGTAATGGGTTTAATGTTCTCCACTTGCTGACGAAACAGTTTTAAGGGGTTTTATTGACAACATAATCGGCAACATTAATAGATAAATTGGAAAATCGTTTCATGTAAATTGTTTCAAGTTATCAAGCCCTATAAGTACCATGTATCTTTTTAGCGTTGGGAAACAGAAGAGGAAAGAGGAGGCAGAGGGAACAATTGAGAGGGGTGGAGAAAGAGAGAGAGAGAGAGAGAGAGAGAGAGAGAGAGAGAGAGAGAGAGAGAGAGAGAGAGAGAGAGAGAAACCAAGAGACAGAAAGCTAGACAGACAACCTAGATTAATATCGTGCTTACATTCTGCTTTCTGCTACGATGGCTCCCTAATTCCTGCACGACTGACGAAACGTCTCTCTTGGGTAACTGCTGTTTCCAGCGGTATACGCTAAGGTTATAAACTGTAACAAAGGACGTCTTAGAGTATCCTTACGCCTAATTACTTCAAATACTCCACATTGGTAGAGAAGGTGACGGTTATATATCGCCCATCTTCTCTACCTGAATGACTCCAGAGAGTCAACAACCAAATGGCTGACTCGCTGGCAGATGGCCAAGACATGGGCTCGAAGTGAAGGCCTGTTGGTCGCCTACCACTTTGTGATGTATTTACTCCTAGTGATGTGGGCACCAGTACAAGAAACTATCCCAATTACTTACGGGGTTTTATGTTCATATTAAGTTACAAAACGCTGTGCTCTAAGACCTTGTATAGATGTTTTTGTTGAACAAAATATAACACGACAATGTCATTGTGATATCTCTCCAAAGCTCCTCACATAAAACGTTAAATCCCTTTTAAACATAGAAAATTGTTTAGTGTTTGGATTGGCGTGTACTGTTTAGGTTTTGCTTTCACATTAATAAAATATGTTTTGTCGGTGAATAAGTCAAAAAATGTAACAACCCTCCAGATTCTATTCGAAATTAGCTCTATAGATTAGGGTCTTTGACCTTGTTTCAGTTCTTCTCCCCATCTGCATATTTATTCCCTCATTTTCTTTTTCTGCATAACATTAACGACTTTTTCTTATCTTTTGCACACATTTACTCTTCTTGTGAAATGTAGATTCATTCATTATGCCACAAAAATGTCTAACTAATCATGTTTTAATGATGGGTTGGAAAAGAAAAGGCAAAAATTTATCGTGATATAGCATTATTTTCTGTAACGATATTGTCCATAGTTTCCAAATTATCCCTCTATCACTCTAATTCTCTCTCTCAATTTCTTCTTCCTTTCTTTCTTAGTCCTTCTCTGTCACACTTGGCCCAGCTTTCTTTCTCCCGAGTCACATGCCTCTTTCTTTTACACACACTCTCCCGATGACTTTTTAACGTAGCAATCTCTCTCACCCTCGCATGTTTTCTCTCTCACCCTCGCATGTTTTCTCTCTCTCTCTCTCTCTCTCTCTCTCTCTCTCTCTCTCTCTCTCTCTCTCTCTCTCTCTCTCTCACCCTCGCATGCTCTCTCTCTTTCTCTCTCTCTGTCTCACTCACTCTCTCGATCTATCTATAGCTATCGATCTCTCTCTCTCATCCTCGCATGCTCTCTCTCCCTCTCTCTCTCTCTTCCTCTCTCTCTCTCTCTCTTTCTCTCTCTTTCTCTCTCTGTCTCACTCACTCTCTCGCTCTATCTATCTATCGATCTCTCTCTTTCTCTCTCTCTGTCTCACTCACTCTCTCGCTCTATCTATCGATCTATCTTTCTCCTCGCTCTCTCTCTCTCTCTCTCTCTCTCTCTCTCTCTCTCTCTCTCTCTCTCTCTCTCTCTCTCTCTCTCTCTCTTCTGCCTCTGTCTCTATCTATCTATCTATCTCTATATATATAAATATATATAATCTATTTATCAATCTATCCGACTATCTGTCTTTTTAACTACTTATCTATCTCCCACGCTCTCTATTATACAATCTTTGAAAGGTCTTGACAGACACTACCTACTCACACTTTGTTATGAACTCTACTTTCATTATCAAGCATTATTTTATTTGAAAGAAAAAAATAAAAAACGTTTCCCTACAATCCACACCAAAATAATTTTTTTAACTTGTATGGATCCGAAAGTAACAATATGGAGAACTTGCGAACTTCATGTTTAATATTATCTCCATAGGTCGAAAGGGCTAATTTGGTCTCGCAGGAGCATGCATTGATTTTTGAGTCTACTTAATGTCTACTTAAATGGTTTTTAGCATCAAATTCTTTCGGGAAATTAAAAAACCAAGCAAGAATACATCATTTTTATTAATATTTATAACTGTAATTATAATGCCAAAATCATGTTTAATTTTGTTTCAATCTCAATAAGGAACGTTTCGGAATAGAAATAACTATATGGATTATGCTGTTCTCGTTTACGTTAATCATGCTGAGTAAAATGTCACACGCGTTTTCTTCCTTCCTTCCATTCATATTTTTTTTTTATCTAGAGCTGCTACTTTACAACTACCAATCTTTGAACAGATCCTTTTATACTATTATAAGTAAATATTAAAAAAAAAAAAAAAGAAAGAAAAAGCATTCGTTTGAGTTTCAACCAATTGCAAGACGGGCAGGGGGCAGTATTTATATTTATTATTTTGATTTTCTTTTAATCGGTACATTACTTTCATGTCGAGCCACAGTCAAAATCCCCATTCATGCACTTGCATACTATTTGAGCAGTTAAACACTGTGATGGCTATAAATCATCAGTTAAACGCTAACACGCGTTACGACATTACGACACCGTCTCGCTCTGAACTCTTACCCCACTTTCAGCGCTCGCGTTCTGATTATCTGGAGCATGGGAAATCTTAGTCTGGGCGCTTACAGTTGATGACATTACACAAGGATCTGTCACTATATTAGCTCCCTCTTGTCATTCAATATAATAAGTCTTACAGTGTGTGGGAAATGGGTTTATTATTTGCCTGGCAAGAGTTACTGATGACACCGCAAAAATCGTAAGGCAGTATCATAACTTGTTAATGATGCAGTTTATATGATCGGCAATAAAAATTGTTCCACATCAGTTCTCATAAATGCAGTGCACTTTATAGCTACAAGACATGAACAGAGCAGAAACGGAAATAAGTAAGGCAAGAAAAACTGCTATATATTATGGCCATTGCGGTGGCAAATTGAAAATGATTGCGATAAATGCATAGAATGGCATGGTTCTAGATAAATTGGACTGTAGTGGAAAAAGGATTATATTAGGTGCATGTTATGAACATGCTTTCCTCAAAAGACGTTTATTTGTGTATAAGTAAAGAATGTTATTGTATTAACGGTTCGTGAGATAAGAGATGTGTCACAATTGTATCCACCATGTCAGTAAGCTGGGACATTATAATAATTCCCAAATGCAATTGTTATTCTTATCATTATCATCATTATGATCGTCATCATCATATTAAGTATCGACAACAGCAATAGTGGGAGTAAGATAAGAAGTAGTGGCTAGTGGATTCAACTAAGTCACCAAGGCTGTTATCTTATTCATGGCAATAAGCGACCCCAGTTGGCTCTGTATGCAAAGGATTGAAGTTATTTTCTTCTGGTAATAGTTTCAATGTTAAAAAAAACCAAGGGTGCGTGGTGGTGTGGAGAGAGAAAGACATGAGCAAAGTAGTAAATCTCCAAACTTTCGTCTCCAAAGTCCGTTCGTCTCAAATAAAGCACAAATTATTTACAGTTCATTATGTTTTACAACGTCACAGATAGTCTTGATTTCTTCAACCCGCAAGAAATGTTATTCTATTGAAAGAATCATACGTCAAGATCTAGATTTAGGATTTCAATAATTACAACAAAATCCTATATGTTCTTTGTTAGATTTGATCTTATGAGGGTGTATGCAAGCCGGTCGCAAAACGCCCTATGTTCGCTATGAGATTTTTTTTTCAAATTAAAATCATAGTAGCACAATTTATGTTCGAAAAGAATAATTATTAAAAGTCTTGAATCAGGTAGTAAAAGACAAAAATGTTTCAAAGAGGTTTTACTTAAGATCTCTTAAATTAAGATTTGTACCTTTCTGAATAATTTTCATAAACTTCCCGCATGATTCTTATTTATTTGACATGGGTTCATGACTTTGCTCTCCGAAAAAAAAAAGAAAAAACTATATATATGTATATATATATATATATATAGATAGATAGATAGATAGATAGATATTTAATTCTGTAATGCTGTACCCGATCTATAAGCAGCCCATTAGGCTTACAGGTGTGTAACAAAGAGCCAAAAGGTGCTCTGCGTTTTCAGATTTCATAGCAGTCCATTATTTGTACCTATATTATAAGGAGCGTTCAATATGATATGAAATTAGAAAAATAATTTTTAAAAGAAGCTAAGTATTCTCATTGGGACTTACTTTTTTAGGTTTTGCTGGTTTAAAATAAAGATTGCTATTCCTGCCTTTTTTCCCGAAAGTCATTGAGCAGGTCTTCAAATACTACTTTATCTCGTAGATTTCGTACACTGTATTTTTCATTTGCCAATCAGAATTTGATAGTTTTATTTACGATTTCTCATTCTGATGATTCTTACAAACTTCTTATGGTTTTACAATGCCTTGCTGGACATTGATCTAATAAACCTGACAGCTCTGTCAGAAAATGAATTAACGGATAAGAATGAAGGGTCCATAAGTTAAGTTAAAAAAACTTAAAAACCGCATTCCTTTCGTAGAGTTTTTTTAATCGAATAATTGCTACTGAAATATTTTCCGATAGTTCAATATCAATCATAGTTATTGATATATCATTTCATGGCATTTCATGAAGTATAGTGTTTACTATTATGATTACCATACTAAAAGATTCAGACTTCGTATTAAATTATTGAAGATTTATATACATTGTATAATCACACGATAATCAGGCACAGTAGTAGTTTACAATTTCTCTATCAATAATTGCTGCTGAAAGGTTTACAGATCTTAATACAAAGCTAAACCATTCCATTATGAATATTAGCAGTAAATCAACATAAAAATTTGTCTATCAAGATTTCAGTATTTCGCTTTCATCGAAAACAATAAAAAAAATTTTTTACCGTCATTCTAAAATCAACACTGTGATCTCTTTAATGAGAGATTTCAACTAGTTTTAGCTCAACAGTGAAGCCCATATCTTTTGACTGCAATTGATAACATGAACACCGCATAAAAAGCCTAGTAAAAGTAGGAGACTAATTATCATATGTGAACTTCTATCTCATAGAATTGTTTGACTGGAAGACGTCAAGCTACTAAATTCTCATTATTTAAGAGACATTTTATGTGACAGTGCCATGCACATGTTCGTAAACGTGTTGGTCATTAACCGAACCAACACATACACAAAAAGACACTCAGTGCGGTATGCGATTTTGCTGTTAATGTTAGCGCAATTATCATAAAAAATTAGCTACTGATGGCAAGTACCTTTTAGTAGCAGTAGTAGTAGTAGTAGTAGTAGCAGCAGCAGCAGCAGCAGCAGCAGCAGCAACAGTAGTAGTAGTAGTAGTAGTAGTAGTAGTAGTAGTAGTAGTAGTAGTAGTAGTAGTAGTAGTAGTAGTAGTAGTAGTAGTAGTAGTAGTAGTAGTAGTAGTAGTAGTATCAGTACTTTAATTGTGCAAAAGTTGTTGTACGCAGATGGCTTTCTAACTGTAAGAAAAGGATAGGACTGCTTAGACGGGATCCGATTCTGACCATCTTGGCCTGTCACGTTATCATTTATTAGCCAAACAGTTTAGACTGAAGTATAACAGCATTGTAAAACCCGTTCTTGGGTGGTCTGTTAAACGTGCGGTTTTTCAGTTATACCAAAAAAGGACAGGTGTAGGAAAACAAGGATCTGCTAAATTTTGTTTTTATTCAACTTTATGCTTCTGTTATAAGTTTTCTTTATTGCTCTAAAGGAATCCCTACATGTTAGTAATATCGTTATTATAACAAAACTCAAGGGATTATAATTATTAATGATTGACCAAGTTTCAGAGGCAAATGACAATGTTTTAATATACCATATGCGTGTTAGTGTGTGTAAAAAAATAGGAGATGTGGAAGGGGGAGAGGGAGGGAGGAGAAAAGCAGATTACAAAACGACCGTAGTTTTGGAGAGGGAGAGAGAGAGAGAGAGAGAGAGAGAGAGAGAGAGAGAGAGAGAGAGAGAGAGAGAGAGAGAGAGAGAGAGAGAGAGAGAGATTCAAAAACGCCTGTCCACAAGAAACATAAATATAGAAAAGCCTATTTCGCACAGCGCACAACTGAAAAATGAGGGCCTAAACTCATCCACCGTGGTGTGAGAGTCAAGCCTAAGAAGAACAGGTGAATGTTTTACCCCGTAGCAACAACAGAAAGATAGTGATGCAGGAGATAGAACTGTATAATATATATACATATATATTTATATATATATAAACAGAGCACAAAAGAAAAAATGAGAAAAGGACGCAAACAAAGGGGCAGATATAAAGAAAAAGGTACCATTTATTTACTCCTAATCAATCAAGTCAAGTAAAGGAAGACAAAATTTAAAATTTCATAATATGTAGTGATAACATTGTTAATTCACCTACATAACTTAACACCGATATTTCCAAAAGACATGTGAAGAACCACTGATAACGCTGGAGACAGGCTGGCTAAAGTCAAGAAAGATAACGGCACTTAATATTTGATGGAGAGAATCATTCTAGTCAAAGGTTCTAATTTAGAGTTATCAAGAGATATTTTATCAAGACACGCGCACTAAGTTTTTGTTTCGATTGTTAAGGGAGGCGGAGTTGAGGCGGGCAGCTATTAACTGACTTGACGAGCAAAACAGAATAAACCAGTATCACCCTATAAAAAACCCAAATACATCAATTTCACGAAAACTACAATAAGAGTTTCGCAACCAAATAACTGGACATTTTTTTAGAAACTCTTGACTAAATTACATGATTTCCACGGTCTTAAAGTAAATTAAACTCAAAAGTGGTATTGAAAGGGACAAAGGAAGTCTATGTTGTTATATTCTTTGGCCGTTCTTGGTTAATTCTAAGTTCTCAGCACCTGAAAGATTCGAAATGTCGACACATTATCCTTGAGAATCCATCGCTTTTGCTTGATTCAGTTCAGATATGCAATTCCCTTCCGCCATGCATAAAATAGAAATTGGTCTTTTAATATTTTTTTTTCTAATCATTAAAATTCTAATTTTTCTTTCATTCTTTTCTGGGGGGATTTTTTGTTTGTTTCTTTCTTTTTTTCTGTGTCTTTTTTGTAATTGTTTTTTTATTGTTTATTTAACAGAATAGATAAATCAGAACCCCCATATTATCCACTAGAGGTATCAGGTTGTAATATTTTCTTATTCCATATCTTTCCTTACTGGAAGAAAAGGGCAGCAGCAAACTCTTTAATGTTTGGCAGTCTTGGACCAAGATTTTTAGGGTACCAAAAAAGTGCTTCATGGTCTCTCTGTCTCCTAATTACTTATACTCAGATGGTGGTTTTGGATAAGCCTGTCCTCTTTCTTTTTCCCTCACTATTCCTCTTTAGATGAATGTTAAAGAATGGGAGATCATTGCTTTGAAAAGCTTTTTTTTTACTGCAGTTCCGATGAATACTCTTTGGTGGGTTTTGACTTATAAATTAAGAAGGCAAGGTCTGCTCTCACTATTTGTAAAATGGGAATCTTGAGAGAGCAAACATAAAATGGTAAAGAAATCTATGTATCCGAATCGCTACTTTGTTTATTCGAGAGTGTCATTGAGGAGTAGTATAGTATTTATTTTTTTCTAACTACTCTCTAAAATATAAGTAGTAGTAGTAGCAGTAGCAGCAGCAGCAGTAGTAGAAGTAGTAGTAGTAGTAGTAGTAGTAGTAGTAGTAGTAGTAGTAGTAGTAGTAGTAGTAGTAGTAGTAGTAGTAGTAGTAGTAGTAGTAGTAGTAGTAGTAGTAGTAGTAGTAGTAGTAGTAGTAGTAGTAGTAGTAGTAGTAGTAGTAGTAGTAGTAGTAGTAGTAGTAGTAGTAGTAGTAGTAGTAGTAGTAGTAGTAGCAGCAGCAGCAGTAGTAGTAGTAGTAGTAGTAGTAGTAGAAGTAGTAGTAGTGGTAGTAGTAATAGTATTAGTGATAGTTGTAGTAGTAGTAGTAGTAGTAGCAGTAGTAGTAGTATTAGTAGTAGTAGTAGTAGCATTAGCAGCAGCAGCAGTGGTAGCAGTAGTAGTAGTAGTAGTAGTAGTAGTAGTAGTAGTAGTAGTAGTCTTAATAGTAGTAGCAGTAGTAGTAGTAGTAGTAGTTGTAGTAGTAGTAGTAGCGGCAGCAGCAGCAGTAGTAGTAGTAGTAGTAATTACTAAGTAGTAGTAGTGGTAGTAGTAATGAGTATTAGTGATAGTTGTAGTAGTAGTAGTAGTAGTAGTAGCAGTAGTAGTAGTATTAGTAGTAGTAGTAGCATTAGCAGCAGCAGTGATTAGCAGTAGTAGTAGTAGTAGTGGTAGTAGTGGTAGTGGTAGTGGTGGCTGGTGGTGGTAATGGGGTGGTGGTAGGTGGTAGTGAGTGGTGGTGATAGTGAGGTAAAGTAGTGGTGGTAGTGAGTGGTGGTGGTGGTAGTGGTGGTGGTGGTGGTGGTGGTGGTAGAGTGGTGGTAGTGAGCGGTGGTGGCGACAGCAGCAGTTATAGCAGCAACAGTAATATTAGTAGTAATAGTAATGGTACTGATAGTAGTAGTAGTAGTGGTGGTGGTGGTAGTAGTAGTAGTAGTAGTAGTAACGATATTGGTGGTAGTAGTGGTGGTTGGGTGTGTGGTGGTGAGTGGTGAGTGGTGAGTGAGTGAGTGAGTGAGTGGTGAGTAGGAGCGGTGGTGGTGGTGGTGGTGGCGGTGGTGGTGGTGGTGGTGGTGGTGGTGGTGGCGGTAGGTGGTATGAGTGGTAATTGGTGGTGGTGGTGGTAGTGAGTGGTGGTGGTGAGTGGTGGTAGTGGTGGCCGGCGGTGGTGGTGGTGAGTGAGTGAGTGAGTGGTGTTAGTGAGTGGTGAGTGGTGAGACGCTGGTGGTGGTGAGTGGTGGTGGTGGTGGTGGTGGTGGTGGCGGCGGCGGCGCCGACGGGGGGGTGGCGGTGGTGGTAGCGGTGGTGGTGGTGGGGTGGTGGGATTGGTGGTGGGATTGGCGGTGGTGGTGGTGGTGGTGAGGGTGAGTGAGGTGGTGGTGAGTGAGTGAGTGAGTGAGTGAGTAGGTGAGTGGTGAGTGAGTGGTGAGTTGGTGGGAGTGGTGGTGAGTGGTGGTGACGGTGGTGGCGGTGGTGGTGGTGGTGGTGGTGGTGGTGGTGGTGGTGGTGGTGGTGGTGGTGGTGGTGGTGGTGGGGTGGTGGGGACGGTGGTGGTGGTGGTGGTGAGTGAGTGGTGGTGGTGGTGGTGGTGGTGGTGGTAGCGGCGGCGGCGGCGGTGGCGAGCGGCGGTGGTGTTGGTGGTGGTGGTGTGGTTGCGCTGGTGGTGGTGGTGGTGGTGGTGGTGGTGGTGGTGGTGGTGGTGGTGGTGGTGGTGGTGGTGGTGGTGGTGGTGGTGGTGGTGGTGGTGGTGGTGGTGGTGGTAGTGGTAGTAGCAGCAACAGTAGTGAGTAGCAGTAGTAGCAGCAGCAGCAACAGTGGTAGCAGTAGTAGTAGTAGTAGAAGCAGCAGCAGCAGCAGTAGCAGCAACAGTAGTAGTAGTAGTAGTAGTAGTAGTAGTAGTAGTAGTAGTAGTAGTAGTAGTAGTAGTAGTAGTAGTAGTAGTAGTAGTAGTAGTAGTAGTACGAGGGCATATTGATAAGTTTTGCCTCCAAGTCCATAACTTTGGAAATAATGAAGACAAACAAATGATACTTACACCAAATGAAAGGTCATTTTATTTAGCACCAGATGACATATCATTTTTCAACATAATCACCGTCCCGTTCGATACAGAGCCGCCACCGACGGACGACCTGTTGGATGCCGTCAGCGAAGAAGTCAGCAGTCTTGTCTCTGCACCAAGAAAGAACAGCATTCTTCACATCTTCGTCTGCCTCGTAACGGTTGCCCTTGAGGTAATCCTTGAGTTTTGGAAAAAAGGGAAGAAATCGCTCGGAGCAAAGATCTGGGCTATAAGGCGGGTGCGGTAATGTCGGAGGCTTCCTAAACGATCTAAAGCCATTGATGCGAGTTTCCAAACTTGTGTGAGGGCGAGCGTTGTCGTGATGGATGAAGGAAACTTTCTCACTCCTTACCCGTCGCAACCTCGCTTTCAGTTTCTCCAGTGTGTTCACATATTTCGTAGAATTCACGGTGTTGCCTTGTTCCAAAAATTCTGTGTGAACCACACCCTCACTGTCCCAAAAGATCGTGAGAAGCACCTTCCGTGCGAAAGAAAACACTTTGAATTTTTTCGGAGATGGTGACGTTCTGTGTCTATACTCCTTCGACTGTTGCTTCGATTCAGGATCATAATGATGAACCCAGGATTCATCCCCAGTGACAATTTGACGGAGGAAGTCTTCACCATCCTCATCAAATTTTGCCAACAGTTCTCTACAGATTTGCACTCTTTGCAGCTTTATCTGAGGCGTCAGCATTCTTGGGACCCATCGAGCAGAAACTTTCCTGTACCCTAGGAGATTTGTGATGATGTGGTGGACCCTCCTCTTGAGAAATCCCTATTTCAATACTAATGTCAATCTGCTTGACGCGGCGATTTTCACGAATCAACTGATCAACGCGAGATTGGTGTCTTAGAGTCTGACGCGCTGACAATGGTCGACCAGTACGGGCTTGATCATGAACAGTTGATTCACTGGGATTCTCTCTCTTCCCTTGAACGCCGTGTCCATGTCGTCTCTGAGTACCCTTACATCTAAACACATTTCACCATATACGGCTTCCATACGATAAAAGATTTCTATAGGACTACAGCCTTCTGCAGTCAGAAATTCAATCACAGCCCTTTGTTTTAAGCGTAGATCCATGGAAAACGCCATTTTTCTTTCCTCTGACCGCGTGACACCACCAAGCTTGATGACGCGCCACATTTAGAGCTCAAATGACGTCATACGCAGATACAATTTTGCACTCATGTAGACAAAGGGTTTGTGAGTATTGATGCCAAACTAGAAGATTCTAAATTGAAAACCCGATACATTATGGCGTTGGAGACAGAACTTTTCAATATGCCCTCGTAGTAGTAGTCTTAATAGTAGTAGCAGTTGTAGTAGTAGGAGTAGTAGGAGTAGTAGGAGTAGTAGTAGTAGTAGTAGTAGTAGTAGTAGTAGTAGTAGTAGTAGTAGTAGCAGCAGCAGCAGTAGCAGCAACAGTAGTATTAGTAGTAATAGTAATGGTACTAGTAGTAGTAGTAGTAGTAGTAGTAGTAGTAGTAGTAGTAGTAGTAGTAGTAGTAGTGGTGGTGGAGGTGGTGGTGGTGGTGGTGGTAGTAGTAGTAGTAGTAGTAGTAGTAGTAGTAGTAGTAGTAGTAGTAGTAGTAGTAGTAGCAGCAGCAGCAGTAGCAGCAACAGTAGTATTAGTAGTAATAGTAATGGTACTAGTAGTAGTAGTAGTAGTAGTAGTAGTAGTAGTAGTAGTAGTAGTAGTAGTAGTAGTAGTAGTAGTAGTAGTAGTAGTAGTAGTAGTAGTGCTAGTAATAGTATTAGTTATAGTTGTAGTACTAGTATTAGTATTAGTAGTAGTACGAGTAGTAGTAGTAGTAGCAGTAGCAGCAGCAGCAGTGGTACCAGTAGTAGTAGTTGTAGTAGTAGTGGTAGTAGTAGTAGTAGTAGTAGTAGTAGTAGTAGTAGTAGTAGCAGCAGCTGCAGCAATAGTGGTAGCAGTAGTAGTAGTAGTAGTAGTAGTAGTAGTAGTAGCAATACGTAACTG
>JAWDGP010000810.1:0-16835 GCA_033675545.1 Elysia crispata | reverse complement strand
TTCTAAATCCATCAACCAATGAATGAAACAGACCAATCTTTTTCAACCATGCCTAGAAATCAAACAACCCATGTACGAACACACCTGCGTCAGGCAAATTTCTTTAGGGACTACCTCGGGCTTCTGCTCGACGGTAGCCATTCTGAGTTCATTAACTCGATGCAGCATAGCAAGCAGGTTTCTGTAATCCTTGTCGTCCTCTTTACGGTCGAGTGTATGGGCCTGCAATGTGAGGAGATGATCAAAAGCCATAACTATTCTTACTGAGGCAAAGGTCAAGGGGAATAGATTTTGGAGAGGTCAACGTGTGAGGAGAACAAAGAAGAATTATAGTTAATAAAAGAGATCAGCCAAAAAAAACGGTTTGATATATGGTAGAAGTATGGAGAAAGCAGTAAGATAGGCAACAACAACAACAAAAAATAAAATGCAAAAAATTTTAAACACAAAAATGATGATAAGAACTCCAATAGATAGCTTATGGTTTACCCAATTTGAAAATACCCAGTAAAATGATGATAAGAACTCCACAATAGACAGCTGGGAGGCTTCTACCACCTTGAAAATACCTGTACAAATGATATAAGAACTCCACAATAGACATTTGGCTTTATGGTTTCACCACCTTGAAAATACCTGTACAAAAATGATGGAGGATAAGAACTCCAAAATAGACAGCTTTATGGTTTCACCACCTTGAAAATACCTGTACAAAATGATGATAAGAACTCCACAATAGACAGCTTTATGGTTTCACCACCTTGAAAATACCTGTACAAAATGATGATAAGAACTCCACAATAGACAGCTTTATGGTTTCACCACCTTGAAAATACCTGTACAAAATGATGATAAGAACTCCACAATAGACAGCTTTATGGTTTCACCACCTTGAGCTCTGTTACAAAAATGATGAAGCAGAACTCTACACAATAGACAGCTTTATGGTTTCACCCACATAGAAATACCTGTTACAAAATGATGATAAGAACTCCACAATAGACAGCTTTATGGTTTCACCACCTTGAAAATACCTGTACAAAATGATGATAAGAATCTACAATAGACAGCTGATGGTTTCACCACCTTGAAAATATCTAAAAATAAAAATGAGATGATAAGAACTCCACAATAGACAGCTTTATGGTTTCTACCTTGAAATACCTGTGCAAAATGATGATAAGAACTCCACAACCCAGCTTTATAGTTTCAAACCACCTTGAAAATACCTGTACAAAATGATGATAAGAACTCCACAATAGACAGCTTTATAGTTTCTACATGCCAAAATACCTGTACAAAATAGTGATAAAGAACTCCAATAGACAGCTTTATGGTTTCACCACCTTGAAAATACCTGTACAAAATGATCATAAGAACTCCACAATAGACAGCTTTATGGTTTCTTACCACCTTGAAAATACTCTGTACAAAATGATGATAAGAACTCCACAATAGACAGCTTTATGGTTTCACCACACAGAAATACTATAACAAAATAGTGATAAAACTTCACAATGACATTTTATGAACTTACCACCTTGAAAATACCTTGTACAAAATGATGATAAGAACTCCAATAATAGACAGGCAACTTTATGGTTTCACCACCTTGAAAATACCTGTACAAAAATGATGATAAGAACTCCACAATAGACAGCTTTATGGTTTCACCACCTTGAAAATACCTGTACAAAATGATGATAAGTAAAGGCTACAATAGATAATGGAGGAGCCATACCAATCTTCAACTGTACAAAATGATGATAAGAACTCCACAATAGAACAGCTTTATGGTTTTTCACCACCTTGAAAATACCTGTACAAAATGATGATAAGCAACTCTACAATAGACAGCTTTATACGGTTTCACCACCTTGAAAATACTCACCTGTACCAAAATGATGATAAGAACTCCACAATAAGACAGCTTTATGGTTTCTTACCCACCTTGAAAAATACCTGTACAAAATGATAAGAACTCCACACAATGAACCCAGCTTTATGGTTTAGACAGCTTTATGGTTTCACCACCTTGAAAATACCTGTACAAAATGATCATAAGAACTCCACAATAGACAGCTTTATGGTTTCACCACCTTGAAAATACCTGTACAAAATGATCATAAGAACTCCACAATAGACAGCTTTATGGTTTCACCACCTTGAAAATACCTGTACAACATAACAGATGAACTGAACACTGTCTCTGATAGATGTCAGCAACACAAAGATGGCTGCTGAAAAAAAAAATCCCATTTGTAGAACAGACTTAAGATGTGAATGACTTGGGGTACCAAACAAGTTTCCCTACACAGCAAACAGTAACCAAAGGACAAAGCACGTATTCCATTTTCCTTTTTTTTTTTCTTCATGCATCTGCTGTCATCAAACCCACTTGAGAACCATAGCACAACGCTTTGAGCCAGATTTTGGAATGTTCAAAGTATGTCGATCCCCAGTATTAAAGCCAATAGTTCTTCCACATCTCAGACCAAATGTGCCCTGAATAGAGGGAGAAAGAAGCGAGATATATTTACATTTTAAAGAATTTTTTTCAATCAATACATCAAATACTGATGTGATCACATTAATGAAAAGTTGATGCCTAACAGACCAAAGAAATGAGAGGTCTCAATATAAATAATCTAATGAGATGAAAATCTTTTTGAATTTTCCACTTATGAGGATTTCCAAGACAAATAAAAAATCTTTTAACTTCTTTTAACATATGTGACAAATTTGACATTGACAACTGCACATTGCAAGAATGCTATGTGATAATACAATGAAGGACAAAAAGTGAGAAATTTGCTTATTTTAAAATTACTGAGAGCGTTACATTTTCTTCTTTTGGTAAAATGCAATTCATTCTTGCGAGTTTTACTATTTGTATTAGTTGTGCTAGCACAGTTCCCTCAGGTGTCTTGTGTGACTGCTAATTAGAGTTTCAAGGTAGTTCTCTTGAGTTCTAGCATTGTCAACTAAAATATTTACAATAAATGAATCAGAAAAGAAAAAAAATCATTGAGCTTTGAACTGAAACCACTAACGGCTAGCATACCATCCGATGATTTTTAAAATTCTGGATGAGCAAATGTTTCTGTGGTGACAACGCTGTTTCCACCGTGCTAAGCTTGTGCAGCTACATGTTTTAGAAAGACGGGCTTCAGTCTACTTACATCAATGCCTTTTTCTTCATTCAAAAACAGAAAATCTGAGTCATCGTCTGCCGTGTGGAGGAAGGTCACAGTTCTGTGGAAGAAACAAGGAAAACAACTCCAGTTCTCTGCTGATAAATATGATCTCAAGCATTCACTTCACAAAGATTTCTCAAAATTAGAGAAATCAATGTGAACTTAGATTACTATAAGCTTTAAAGTTTATCATAGATTAAAATGCTGTTCAAAATGAAAAGAAAAATAGAAAAAAATGCACATTCAAGTTTTTCTTAAATTTTATCTATCCATATAATTGCTTGCTTTGTGTCACAAATCTTTACCTCAATTCCCCGATTTATAAGTTCTTTTCATTTTACAACCTGTCATTAGATATTTTGAAATTTGGAAAATGCATTTTTCCGACCTTCTTAAGGTGAAAACTGCATAAATTATCAAAAATTCCTGAGAACTAATAAGATCTTTATCTTTTTAAAAATATCAGAAAGAGGAAAATTTTTACTGCCAATGGTTTTTTTTCTTGAGTTTAAAAGTCTGACATTCACTCCTTGTAACTGGTCCAAGAAAAAGTCAAGATAACATAACCCTTTGTTTCAGGGTCCGTTGTGTTTTATTTCCGAGCAAGATGTTTAACTGCTGGTTTAGAATTTCCTTACGTGTATAAATCTCTGTAGAGTTCATCTGACATGTCTTCGAACTTGATACAGCTACCATCCTCCTGGGGATAGCATTTCCTTTCAACTTCTGGAAAAATGATTTAATAAAAATAGATTAAGCATCTAAGTAACCTAGCAACTTGCATACTCCTTTGCAGCTAGTAGCTTGTCGATGTTCAGACATAAGTGGAGAATAAGAAAAAAAAAATCCAGTCATTCATCAGGTGTTCAATAGCGAAAATTAAACCGTTTAATTAAATGGTTTCTAAAAACAGATAAAATAGAAAACCGAGATGAATCACAAATAACTTCATATAGTTGAAAGTTCAAAACTTGCTTCTCTGCTAAAAAAATTATTTTTCAGCCTCGGACTTGTCCATACTCTCAAACATCATAAATGCACAGTTTCCTAGATTAAGCTCTTGTATGTGTGCACGTTGAGTGAATTTTCTAAATGACCACAGCTAAGACAAGAGAGTTAAATAAAACCTTATGTTGTTTTTCCATTAAATTTTAATGCTACCTGCTACAAAGACAATAATTTGGGAGTATATAAACTATTCTCGCAGTAAAACAATTTTTGAGGGGTGAAGCTAGTTTGCTCAAAGGTTCTGACTTTCACAAATATGAAAAGATCTGGACACTGCAGAGAGGGAGTTTCAACAGGTGATCTCACCACTTTATTACAACCCTCACCTTCAGACGGTGGCCAGCACACAAAGGTAATCTTCTTCAAATAATAATCCATGTCTGGATTGAGGTAGCGCTGAGTGTAGTGTCTCACAACTTCCGCAGAGCGAGACAACAAGCGTAGAGAGGCCTCGGTGTCTTCGCTTGGATCTGCCTCTAACATCTGCAACAGAAAAAGAAATAAAAAAGAAAAGAATTAAACTCTTTTACAATATCGAAATATACAATTTATTCGAATATATTGATATGTCTTAATAGTTAACCTTACGACCTGTATAAATTTAGGACTGACATAGATGTGAAGGAGGGCTATGCAAAGGAGAAGAGGAGGAGTGAGATCACCAGATTGTCACTAAAGCCTCCACTAAAAACAGCCAAAACCCTTTCCTAGCAAAATCTCCATCCTCTCTAGCTAAGATTAACCCTCACTTTGCTCATTTTGAAAAGTCACATAGTTCTTGCTTCATATTAAGGATTGACCACGCTATAAAAATATAATTTATTACTATAATAATTGTTATTATTATTATTATTATTATTATTATTATTATTATTATTATTATTATTATTATTATTATTATTATTATTATTATTATTTACATTATTATTATTATTATCATTATTATTATCATTATTATTATTATTATTATTATTATCATCATTATTATTATTATTATTATTATTATTATTATTATCATTATTATTATTATTATTATTATTATTATTATTATTATTATTATTATTATTATTATTATCATTATTATTATTATTATTATTATTATTATTATTATTATTATTATTATCATTATTATCATTATCATTATCATTATCATTATTATTATTATTATTATTATTATTATTATTATTATTTTCATTATCATTATCATTATTATTATTATTATTATTATTATTATTATTATTATCATTATTGTTATTATTATTTTCATTATCATTATTATTATTATTATTATTATTATTATTATTATTATTATTATTATTTACATTATCATTATTATTATTATTATTATTATTATTATTATTATTATTATTATTATTATTATTATTATTATTATTATTATTATTATTATTATTATTATTATCATCATTATTATCATCATTATTATTATTATTATCATTATTATTATTATTATCATTATTATCATTGGTTTAATTATTATTATTCATTTGATGAGAAGAGAGAAACTAGAACATCTTGTGACAGTTGGAATGATCGAGGGAAAGCACAGCATGGGAAAACAGCATGCAAAGATGTTGGATGGACTAACAAAGTGATTTAAAGTAGGACGAGAACAGAAGCACTGAAAGCGACTAGAGATTGAGATGCGTGGAAGGTCATGATCACCTACGCTAATGAGCACAGCACCTGATTGACTGATTGTCATTATTATTATTATTATTATTATTATTATTATTATTAATATGAGTATCTCTTTGATGTTAACTTTTGATCTCTCACTACTCTATACCAAATTCATATGCACGAGTTCATATGATCCATATTGTCCACATAAAAACGAATCGAATGCTGAGACAGAAAGAAAGTTAAGATGCAGAGGTGATAGGATCAAAACAAGGAAGACAAGAGAAATGGCTGGAAATTTCCTTGGATTATAATGTACTACTCAGGTCTTTCTCCCTACACTACAGGTTGTCATTGCTTCTATGTGTCAGCTTTAGACATCCATGCCAAGCAATGCTTTTTGTTCCTAAAAGCTGAAAGAAAATCCAGTGAGGTGGCATGACATTCTTGAAACTGATGTTGAAAAAAAGTCAGACTGGGATAATGCTGGCAAGATTAAGATGAGGCAGAACACCGGAATAACTTTAAGGAAGAATTATAAAGAGCTACAGTTTTAGAGTTTGTCAGGACAGGAAGTGCCAACACATCTACAAGACAACGGAATTCCACAGAGGGAAGCATTTTTCCGCCACTTTCACTTGGAGCCTATTCCAAACCACTGCTGAGCGCTACCTAAAGTTCTAGCTCTGATGTAATCCATCCTGATAATACAGAGAAACAAGAGAAGAAATGGCGCAGTGAAAGAAAGATGACTTGACTATCTACAGGGTTACCCACCTGCTGGGCTTTCTTGAGAGTGAATATTTGCGATCCTTGAGGTTCAGTCTGCAAATCCTGGGGTGACATATGAAAAGGTAATGAATCATCATTATGATATTTATAATATAAAATATAAATTATAATAAGCATAAGACATAAGGGATGAATTACTCAAAACTGTAGGTCTTCAAGTGGTTATCATCCAGCCCTACTATTTTTTCAGCTCTTGTTATGATAAAAATATTTCCCTACCTGTTTTTAAAATTATCCCTTTTATACCAGGGTCTGTGGATTTTACTCAGCTTTTTCAGATAAAGCTAAGCTAAATCAATTTAGTTCATTTCAGTTTTTTTGATGCAAGTGTAAATATTGTTCTAGAATAGCTTTGTTTTGAACAAAAACTGTGGTGCCTATCTCAAAGGATTTCAAAAAATTAAAAAAAAAGTCAGGTGACCAGACATAATAATATCAATTTGTAAGATTTTATTTTCTTTAAGACAGTCTGCCCCCAATCAAGTTTTATCTGTATCGTGGTGCATAACTGCATGTTCCACCGTTGTGACTTGTTTTACAGTAATTTTCTATAGTTGAGTGTTACCGTACATTTTTTAGTAATTTCTTGAAGAAGTTAAACTTTATCTATTGTTCCTTTAAACTTTATATATTGTCCCTTTAAACTTTATCTAGTGTCCCTTTAAACTTTATCTATTGTCCCTTTAATTGCTAAAGCTACATTGCAGTTATTATGATAAGAGTTAATTGACACTTTGTCCCACAAAATATTAGCTATCTACAGTGATTTTACTTAAACAAATTAACAAAAATGTTAAAAAATGAATCAAATCTCTTGCTAAGTGATTACAAAAAGGTACTTTGAAGGAAAATTTTCAAATAACACAGGGATGAATGTACCCAACTTCTTCCAGTATATGTACTGACCTCGGTAAGTTTGAAGAGTTCATCACACTGCTCTGCCTTGAGAAGACTATCAGTGACGTAACGCTCCGCTCTGTTCAGATCAACCGACCTGGCGATGACATTCATACCCAGCTGTTCATACCGTTCCATCCAGTTGTCTGTGTCATCCATCTCCTCATACGATTTCTCAATCTCATAGTAGAGATCTTTGTCTTGCTCCACATACTCTTCTTCTTCTTCGTCTTCAAGCATTTCTTTATGTTTTTGCTGAGAGACAGAGAGATAGGTACTGTGTTAGAGAGCTGATTGATTATACGTCTTTTCCAGATAAAACAAAACTAAGATTTGGTGATACAACGGTTTACCTTAAGTTTTAACAAAATACTGTATAAATTCCTTTAGCTGATTTCTGTTTGTCTCTGCTGAGAAATGGAGGTAGATACTGTGTTAGAGAGCTGACTGATTTTTATATTCTTTTCAAGATTAAACAAAATTCAGATTTGGTGATAAAATAGTTTATTTTAAAGTTCCACTGAATATTCTGAAAAATTCCGTTGCTAGTTCAGAGTTCTATCAGGTATTCTACTCAAAGCCCCAGCTCTCAGAAAATCTTTTCTACATTATCAATTTATAAGGTATAAAGAGAGAAAATCTATGATCAATGAGAAAAAAGCCAAAACTCACCATGTTTGCCTTGGGCCTGTAGTTCTTCACGATGGATGCTATCAACTCAACTAGTGCTGATTTTTTCTGAACGTAGTCAACTACTTCCTGGCAGAAGGGAGACAATTCCCAAAGGTTTTGATGGAACTTATTTTAAAATAGTTGAACAAATTTTCTATTTCTCTGAAGTTTATTTGGGCCACAAATTAAAAGCCTGATATAATCCAAATCTTAAACATACTATTTGGGGATGATAATGAGGGAAAAAGTGGAAACTTCCTCAATCCGATAAAATGAGAATAAGAGGAATGAGAAGGACCAGCACAAAAAATGTAAGAGTGCATCAAGAAAGGAAGAAAGAAAGTCACGATTATAAAAATGATAACAGTAGTATGAGTAAAAAAAATAATAATAATAAAAACGATAAAGCAACTTAAATAACACTAATCCTCGCAGACGAGAAAAGAGGAGGGGGGAAAAGGGGATGGGGGAGAAAGGAAATAAGGTGGATGTTTAACTTATGGAACAACTTTCAAGATGAAGATCCTGTTCCGAAGCCTTTCTCTGGTCTTGTATTGCAAATTCTCTTATTTTCCAGCAGGCTCTCAAGTGAGCAGTTTTTCCACACAATCATTGCCGCAGTAAGTGCTATAAACTTACAATCTCGGCTGAGGATAACCATCCACCCAACTAACCTGTTGCGGTACAAAGTCTTTCTCTGTATAACCTTCAGTTGTTGTGAGAATGTTCTTATTTTCCAGCATACCGTCATGAGTCGGATCAAACACAAGAAAGTTTGCCGCAGCCTGTACAGCCATATCAAATTTTTCGACTGAGAACAAAATAAAATAAGCTGGTTTAGGCTTCCTGGGGTCATAGGAATGTTGACTCATGGATGAAAATTATATTACCTGATAATGAGTTTCAGAGATTCAAGTCACCAACGCAAAGATGGTATAAAATATGAAATTTCAATAAAAATCGTCAAAAAATAATTAACTTAATATTGCTATAGCTGTATACTTTTTATTTTATGTTAAGTTTCACATTCATGTCAAATTTGTGCTGGTCTGAGCTAGCTCATCTACACTTGAGATGACTAAAAGATATCTTACGACTTGCGTAGGCGTACTGCAGGTACGAGTACATGTCTCGAACGAATCCCTCGGTCGGATCTATGAAGACTTTGCTGAGCTCCTTCTCACACTCTGACTTGCATGTCATGATGCGCAGCATCCAGTCTACACCCAAACATAACAACAAATGTCGTCGGTTAGTGACAGCAGGAAATGTGATGTGATAACCATGTTTGAATGAATAAGGTTAAGGAGAGGGAGAGGGAGAGAGAGAGAAAGAGAGAGAGAGAGAGAGAGAGAGAGAGAGAGAGAGGGAGAGAGAGAGAGGGAGAGAGAGAGAGAGGGAGAGAGAGAGAGAGAGAGGGAGAGAGAGAAAGAGAGAGAAAGAGAGAGAGAGAGAGAGAGAGAGAGAGAGAGAGAGAGAGAGAGAGAGAGAGAAGGGGGGTGGGGGAAAGAGAGAGAGAAAAAGAGACAGAGAGAGGTACAAACACAAAGAGACAAACAAATAGATAGACAGGTAGATAACTAATCAAAACTCCCAAATTAGGAGATCACAAATAAAACAAATTATCCAGTATAGTTGCCAACATGAACATAACATGCCTATACCCCCCCCCCCTCTTTTGTCCTCCCACTGCCCCACCTCTCTCCTTTACCGTCTCACCTGCGACGCCAGTGCTGAACTCATGGTCTGAGGAGAAAAATTTTGTCTCACAATCCAGCTCACAGCGTTGATGCTCAAGATAAAACTCTTCGAGGCACTGCTCCATGTGGTTCACGACATCCTCCCAGTTCTCTTCGCTGTATGCTATGGTGGCCCGGATGTAGTGCTCCTACAGATTGGGACGATAGAGACACTACAGGGATCTCCACAAGTGCAAAGTGTGGGTGGTAATGGGTAACAAATCTCGAATGGGCCATAGATCGATACAATCAAAAGTTCAGGTGTCTACTTCATTGAAGGGTTTGTTGTTGTTGTTTTAATTTAGTATTAAAGTAATATACTTTTCATTGTCTTAAAACCCACTTCACATCAAATTTGATGCTTAAAAGAAAAAAAAAGGAATGCAATATCAATACTCATTCTCATCCTTCCCCTCAACTCCTCCTTCTCCTATGTCTTCTCCTAAATATCATTGTTTCTCTACGACAGATATCTATATCTCTTTTCCATTAAGTCTTTCTCTTACTTTGTATCTGATATCTTATTCCCCAACCCTTCCAATTCCACCCAACCTCCTGATCATCTCACACCTTGTATGGCAACATCTCCAGGTCTAGAAAGTCCGACTCTGCGACCATCCCCCCCTCCCCCAAGCTCCTGGTCATCTCACACCTTGTATGGCAACATCTCCAGGTCTAGAAAGTCCACCTCTGCAACCCCCCCCCAACCTCCTGGTCATCTCACACCTTGTATGGCAACATCTCCAGGTCTAGAAAGTCCGACTCTGCGACCCTCTTCCCCCTCCCCCAACCTCCTGGTCATCTCACACCTTGTATGGCAACATCTCCAGGTCTAGAAAGTCCACCTCTGCGACCCCCCCCCTCCCCCAACCTCCATGTCATCTCACACCTTGTATGGCAACATCTCCAGGTCTAGAAAGTCCGCCTCTGTGACCCTCCCCCCACTCCCCCAACCTCCTGGTCATCTCACACCTTGTTTGGCAAAATATCCAGGTATTTAAAGTCCGACTCTGCGACCCTCTCCCCCCCCCCCCCCCCTCCCCCAACCTCCTGGTCATCTCACACCTTGTATGGCAACATCTCCAGGTCTAGAAAGTCCGCCTCTCCGACCCTCCCCCCACCCCCCTCCTCCCCAACCTCCTGGTCATCTCACACCTTGTATGGCAACATCTCCAGGTCTTGAAAGTCCGCCTCTGCGACCCTTCCCTCCCCCCCTCCCCCAACCTCCTGGTCATCTCACACCTTGTATGGCAACATCTCCAGGTCTAGAAAGTCCGACTCTGCGACCTCTCCCCCCCCCCCAACCTCCTGGTCATCTCACACCTTGTATGGCAACATCTCCAGGTCTAGAAAGTCCACCTCTCGGCGACCCCTCCCCCTCCCCCTCACAATCCTCCTGATCATCTCACACCTTGTGGCATGGCGGGAACATCTCCAGGTCTAGAAAAAGTCCGCCTCCTGCGACCCCTTTCCTCCTCCCGCCCCCCTCCCCCAACTTCTCTGATCTCCATCCTCACACCTTGTATGGCAACATCTCCAGGTCTAGAAAGTCCGCCTCTGCGACCCTCGCGCCATCCCGGAAGTAGACCACATTTTTCTTGCTCGTCTCGTCCTCTGAGTGAGCCAGGAAGTATGTGTACGCAGCAGATGCCGCCTTCTTTTTGGGTTGATCCAGCTGAAAAGAAATTTAGACAAGAAGCGAATGGTTGTAATGGTTCCTTGCCTCTCTCTCTCTGTAGGAGGTGAACTCCGAAATTTACACCTTTTGTAGCGTCCCCTAAGTGGGAGATGTTCACACCACAATAAGTTGCTTCGTGTTTCTCACTCTGATGTCACACTGTCTGATCTTCTCTTATTTCTCAAGTTGTCACAAAGCTTCAGCTGTGGAGAAGTGTCCTGCTCAAAACGTTTCTAAAAAATAGCAATACGCAATCAACATTATCAGGTCAATAATATAACTATATTTCTTCGTTTGCGTATCACATATTAAAATACAACAGTATGATCGCCTTCATCATGTTCCACAATGTTCTTGCAAGGCATAAGGTGGTGTATCCATGCGTTACAGGCCGGTTAGCTTAGAGGTTACGATAATTGTGCATGAAAGTTTCATAAAAATTAAAATTAGTTTTAAAATAAAGTGAGATTTTGGATGGTTCGAGACGTTTTTGTTTTTTTTTACCATAAAATAAGTCTATTAGATATTTTTAAATGTATCTGTGAGACCCTCAATCTCTCAGATTCCGTTATTGTAACTTAATACTTATCAGATCAGAGCGGAGAGGGAGATGAGAGTAAGAATGTTTGTAGTGTGTGTGAGCGGCTTGAGTGTCTTTCATGTCAGATATTGGGGAGTGGTGAAGATGGGGTTATTGTAAGGGGGAGAGGTGGAAAGTGACTAGCGAAATTGTGTGGATTAAAGAGTTCGAGTGCTTATATTTATGCTGGTCCCATAGAGCTAGGATCATAAGCGAACTTCAATGTTGGATTCATTTTTATTTCCTCACAAAAAGTGCCATCTCGCCTCATATTCGTTTTAATTGAGATTGAAAAAAAAAAAACAAAAAAAAAAAAAAACAACAAAAAACAAACAAACCAACCAGGCTACAATTTGAAAAGTTCAAATGGTGACACAGGCCACGCCCAACAGATTGGTCCTGTCTTATCCCGACACAGCACAGTCACTCAGGGTAGAGTGTGATAAGTGTAAGCAATGGATCGCGAAGTCAAACGTCATCATTTACATTCTACAACATGGACATAGAATCACATTCACAAACAGCTCTCGCAGCTACTGCTATTTCTATCCGCCTCTCCCACTCTCGATGGTCTTGATAGGTGTGGGCGACTCAAGTGCTTCACGTAAGTTCCTCTAAATCTGCTATATACACCATTATACACTGTTGGTAGTTAGTGAATAAGAGCACTAGACTAAGTGACATCGAGCAGTTGGGCTCGGCGCCTCTCTCTATCAGTCTCTGTACACTGTCTGAGGGAGGGAGCACTTCGTACATCACCCGCAAGGCTGCAGCAAGACTTAGCAGCCCCTGTAGCGCTTAGAGAAAGTTCATGCTGACTCGCATTTGCTGGTCACGGGATCGTAGAGCACATGACGTTCGTGATAAGTTAAGTGATGATGGAGATGTTGATGATAAGGCTGTCAATGATATTGACGACAAATGATGATGAAAATATTCTCAGTTGATCGAGACAGACTCCACGATAAGGAAAAGTTAGGCACGGGTTTCTGTTTACAGAACAGAATGAGAGAGCACAAGAGTAAAAGCAAACTTGTGTGCATGTTGCATCATTATGGACATGGCGGGTCATTCTCAATTTTGTCACACACAGCACGGAAAACTGGTTGACGTGATAAATGATAAACATTTTCAATATTGTCACACGCAGCACAGAAAACTGGTTGACGTGATAAATGACTGGCATTCTCAATATTTGAAAATGCACAACAGCACGGACTGGTTGACGAGATAAATGATAAACATTCTCAATATTGTCACTTACCACAGCAATATTGAAAACTGGTTGACGTGATAAATGATAAACATTCTCAATATTGTCACACACAGCACGGAAAACTGGTTGACGTGATAAATGATAAACATTCTCAACCACTTAATTCTGTCACACAGCACTGGAAAAGGTATTGACGTGATAAATGATAAACATTCTCAATATTGTCAAACACAGCACGGAAAGCTGGTTGACGTGATAAATGATAAACATTCTCAATATTGTCAAACACAGCACGGAAAGCTGGTTGACGTGATAAATGATAAACATTCTCAATATTGTCACACACAGCACGGAAAGCTGGTTGACGTGATAAATGATAAACATTCTCAATATTGTCAGACAATACAGCACGTTAAGAAAGCTGGTGCGGCGGTTGACCAGCAAGTGATAACATCAGAAACAATCTCATATTGTGCTGTCACACACAGCACGGAAAGCTGGTTGACGTGATAAATGATAAACATTCTCAATATTGTCACACACAGCACGGAAAGCTGGTTGACGTGATAAATGATAAACATTCTCAATATTGTCACACACAGCACGGAAAGCTGGTTGACGTGATAAATGATAAACATTCTCAATTTTGTCACACACAGCATGGAAAGCTCATTGACGTGATAAATGATAATAGAGGGCGCTAACGAGAATGGTGACGACTGTTATTATTAAAGAAGAGAGAGTGACGATAATAATGACCAAGCTGGCGATGGTGATGATTTGCTGCGGAAATAACGCTAGTGATGATAATCATCATTTCATAATGAAGATGGTGATGATGGTCCTGACGATAATGACGAGGAAGTCATTAAAGATAATGGCGATGAATAATGATGAAAATAAAAAATCACCAACGAACCAATAACCGAGGTCGTACAGTTACAGTTTTCCTTAACTTTAATGTCAAACCCATCACAGCTATTCAAGAACGTGGAATATATTTTGCGCGTGAAGTTTTTCTCCAGAAAATGTTAGCATGGAGCCGTTCAGACACACAAGACCGTTATCTCTGGGTGTATAAATTACTTAGTCCTCTGGAAGAAAAAGTGCAGTTATATAGATACTTGAAAAAAGTGCATGTGTGTGAGAGAGAGAGATAGAGAGAGAGAGAGAGAGAGAGAGAGAGAGAGAGAGAGAGAGAGAGAGAGAGAGAGAGAGAAGGGAGAGGGAAGGGACGGGGGAGACAGAGAGAGAGAGAAGAGAAGAAGAAGAAGAAGAAGAAAAGAAGAAGAAGAAGAAGAAGAAGAAGAAGAAGAAGAAGAAGAAGAAGAAGAAGAAGAAGAAGAAGAAGAAGAAGAAGAAGAAATATAAGAACAAAACAAGAAACTGCTCAAAGTAACCGAAGCCGAAAAGCAACCTGCTCTATAAACCAGTGTTTTCAAACATAACTTCTCTGGTCAGCGAAACCGTCCACGTTATGTTATATCAGCTGGTAACTTCATTGGATACAAGGGACTTGTAGCCTAGCTAGAGGCGGGTCGCTGCTTCAGCTTCAGGTTTTTCTTAACAAATGCTTGGTGTTTAGTTTGAGCGCTGTTTTTTTTTTTTTTCTTTTTTTTTTTTATTATTATTTTAAGTAGTCTTGAAGTTGAGTTTTTTTCAATTTGGGGGGAAAAGTAATATAACATTATGTTAGGGTGCACTGTTAATCCCATCTGTAGGTTAGAAACGTTGAAGAGGCTGCGGCCACGGCTGGGAAAGGGCCGGTGTAGAGGCGGGTCAGAGTTTAGACAGAGACGGTGCGAGAACGGGAAAGAAAGAGGGGGGCACAGAGCAAGGAGAAAAGGAAAAGAAAGATAAAAAAAAATTTTCAGAAAAACAGAGAGTAATAGGGCTTTGCGAAAGGAGAAAAGGGATAGAAAGGAAGACAGATAAATAGATAAATAAAAAGAGGAGAGAAGATAGACAGAGAGAGAGAGAGAGAGAGAGAGAGAGAGCGTTTTAAATCATAGCATATCAAATGGACCTATACCTTCGTCCATAATGGATAAAGGGCTTTTTAAAAAAAATTCTAATTATAACAAAAAACAACCCCCCCCCCCCCCATTAATTCATTAGTAGCGATATCCTGAACATAACGGCTTTATGGTAAGTTAACAACATGATTTTATTTTCTGAATGTCTAGGGTTGGGTGTGGCGTGAGGAGAGATGCGCTTACAGAATGAGAGGGATACAGAAATACAGAAAACGCGAGAGAAAGAAGAAGAGAGAGCGAGAGAGATAGAGATATATACATGTAGACAGAGAGAGACAGAGAGAGATGGTGTAAAGAAAGATACAGATGGTGAAAAGGGAGGGGAGAGAGAGAGAAAGAGAGAGAGAGAGAGAGAGAGAGAGAGAGAGAGAGAAGGGGGGAGGGAGGGGGAGAGAGAACTAATAAAGTTTGCACTATCATAATTTATTGAATAGGCCTCGGTATCGACTTATACTAATATTTAAATTTTTTTTTTATTGACTTCAAGTCGCATCGCATGAATAATGAAGCACCTCTAGTCAGTTTTGCACAAAATGATATGCATACCTCTGTATTTCTTTCAGTTTACGGTAACCTAAATGTGTTTTGAGACGTCATACATCAGTTTTGTATTGTTGTTTTTGTGTGTGTGTGTTTCGGTTGCGTGTATTGTAATCAGTATTTTTTGTCTCTTCACCTACGTTGCTTAATGATTTTTTTTCCTTTCTAAGTCTTCGGGAACATTGTTGTACGTCCATTACGGTGAACCAGTCTCGAAGATAAAGTCTAACTTTCACAGGCTGAGAATGTTTTCTGAATGTTTCACGAATGTTGTGGGCCACGATTTATTACTTTACTGATTTAAAAATAGAATGATATATAAAGGTGACGCGAAACACCATTTTAAGGAGGCGCCTTCTAGCTTTATAAGAGTACAACGTTATACAGAAGGCATTAGTCATCTAGTGTCATGAAATAGGGATCAATATAGAAATATTCACAACCGTGTACAACATTTGCATTTTGGCTTACAGCTGTACATTTTGGGTTACTAATTAAAGCTAATTAAAATCGGAATATTTCGGAATAAAACGTGGCATCTCATTTGGATGCTAGCGTTGGCCAAAAGCTGCCCTTCTCCTTTTCATAAGATCTACAAGTTTATTGCATGCACTGCGTGTACACCTGACCTGAAGACGATGGTGAGACGAAGAAGAAGAAGAGGAAGAGAAGGAAGAAAAAGAGGAAGAGGAGGAGAAGAAGAACAGAGCACATCGAAAAGATGAGGCCCTAAACTCCCGGACTGTGCTGGGCTCGAACCCTCTAAAATGATCCCTGCGGTTATCAGGACGGGCGCTCTGACTCCACAACCACCGACGTTACTACTGTAGTACAATATG
>JAWDGP010000809.1:0-10000 GCA_033675545.1 Elysia crispata | reverse complement strand
ATAAAATAAAAAGGAAAGGTATATTTAGAAGTGTTTCTAATAAGTCAGAATGATTGGGAGAGAGAGAGAGAGAGAGAGAGAGAGAGAGAGAGAGAGAGAGAGAGAATAAGAGATAAAGTAAAAGAGTAATAACCTTCCATGGACACATCTATTAAAAATAAAAAAAAAAATGTTTCGAAAATGAAAGAGGAGAGGTAAAGATGAAGGGGAGAGAGAGAGAAAGAGAGAGAGAGAGTGAGGGAGAGAGAGAAAGAGAGAAAGAGGGAAGAGTGAGAGAGAGTGAGGGAGAGAGAGAAAGAGAGAGAGAGAGAGAGAGAGAGAGAGAGACCCAGAGAAGAAAAAAAAACGGGGTTGGCCCTAACTATAGGACAGAAAAAGATAAATAAATGGACAGACAGGTAGAGACAGAGAGAGAGAGAGAGAGAGAGAGAGAGAGAGAGAGAGAGAGAGAGAGAGAGAGAGAGAGAGAGAGAGAGAGAGAGAGAGAGAGAGAGAGAGAGAGAGAGAGACCCAGAGAAGAAAAAAAAAGGGGGTTGGCACTAACTATAGGACAGAAAAAGATAGATAAATGGACAGACAGATAGAGACAGAGAGAGAGAGAGAGTAGAGAGAGAGAGAGAGAGAGAGAGAGAGAGAGAGAGAGAGAGAGAGAGAGAGTGGTGAGAGAGATTGATTGAGAACCGTGAAAGGGAAATTACCCAAGAAAAGAAAGAAATAGACAACACAGGTATAGAGAAGGAGTGAGCTTTAAACAGACTTAGACGGATGAATAATCAACATATAGCAAAATTCTTAGTCGAGAGAGAGAGAGATAGAGAGAGAGAGAGAGAGAGAGAGAGAGAGAGAGAGAGAGAGAGACCCAGAGAAGAAAAAAAAAAAGGGGGGGTTGGCCCTAACTATAGGACAGAAAAAGATAGATAAATGGACAAACAGGTAGAGACAGAGAGGGAGAGAGTGAGAGAGAGGTAGAAAGAAAAGGAGAGATCGGAAGAGGACGAATCAAAAAAGACAGAAGGAAAAAATCCCACTGGGTAAGATAGATTTAGTGAATTATGGACTGAAATAGACAGACATAAAGACAACAAAAAATGTATCGGAAGTGAGAGAGATAGAAAGATAGATAGATAGAAAGAAAGATAGAGCGATAGATGGATAGACAGATCAGATAGAGAGAGAGAGAGAGAGAGAGAGAGAGAGAGAGTGAGAAAGGCAAACAGATACACACACAGACAGAGATTAGGAGGACGAGGTGAGAGGGAGAGATACTAATGAAGGAGAAAAAGTGTGAACGAGGAAAACCTGAAAGAGGAAAAAGGAAAAGCACACGAGTTAATCATTTTTCAAGCGCATGAACTCTTTAAAATATGTGTAGAAAAATTAACGACAACTCGTGTATAAAAACTATTATAAGGAAAACCATAAAAACTACGTCTTTTTCGTATGCTTGAGTCGTAATTTGTATTAGGTTTTTAAGGATAAAATTGTTGAATACACATAGATCTTTTTACTGAGGTATAAAAACTATCAGACGAATTTAGAATAATGATCTCAATCATGATTTTATTCAAAGACATTAAGCTGTTCTGGCAAAGTGATTCGTATTATGTACTCCAGGTTAAGCACCAGGGTGGGGGAGGGGAAAAAAGGTATATAGGTATCAAGTTGCTGGGCATATTGATACCCATCCCATGGCCACCCCCCCCCCCACCCCCCCACAAAGGACCCACCCTATAGCAATGAGAAAGAAAGACATATGGGGAGCCACCTCAGAGCGTCCACATTGATGTGAGCTGAATAGAGAATTAGTGATAGAAATAAAATAAAATAAAAAGGAAAGGTATATTTAGAAATGTGTTTATAATAAGTCAGAATGATTGGGAGAGAGAGAGAGAGAGAGAGAGAGAGAGAGAGAGAGAGAGAGAGAGAGAGAATAAGAGATAAAGTGAAACAGTAATAACCTTCCATGAACACATCTATTAAAAATAAAAAAAAAATGTTTCGAAAATGAAAGAGGAGAGGTAAAGATGAAGGGGAGAGAGAGAGAGAAAGAGAGAGAGCAAGAGAGAGACAGACAGACAGACAGGCAGACAGACAGCGAGTGAGAGAGAGAGAGAGAGAAAGAGAGAGAGAGAGGGGAGAGAGAGAGAGAGACAACACAGGTATAGAGAAAAAGGGGATGAGCTCTGAAACTAGACTTAGACGGAAAATATAGATAAATGGACAGACAGGTAGAGACAGAGAGAGAGAGAGAGAGAGAGAGAGAGGAAGAGAGAGAGAGAGAGAGAGAGAGAGAGAGAGAGAGAGTGGTGAGAGAGATTGATTGAGAACCGTGAAAGGGAAATTACCCGAGAAAAGAAAGAAATAGACAACACAGGTATAGAGAAGGATGAGCTTTAAACAGACTTAGACGGAGGAATAAACAACATATAACAAAATTCTTAGTCGAGAGAGAGAGAGAGAGAGAGAGAGAGAGAGAGAGAGAGAGAGAGAGAGAAAGAGAGAGAGAGATTAATTGAGAACCGTGAAATGGAAATGACCCAAGAAAAGAAATAAATAGACAACACAGGTATAGAGAAGGAGTGAGCTTTTAACAGACATAGACGGAGGAATAATCAACATATAACAAAATTCTTAGTCGAGAGAGAGAGAGAGAGAGAGAGAGAGAGAGAGAGAGAGAGAGAAAGAGAGAGAGAGAGAGAGAGAGAGAGAACCAGAGAAGAAAAAAAAGGGTGTTGGCCCTAACTATAGGACAGAAAAAGATAGATAAATGGACAGACAGGTAGAGACAGAGAGGGAGAGAGTGAGAGAGAGGTAGAAAGAAAAGGAGAGATCGGAAGAGGACGAATCAAAAAAGACAGAAGGAAAAAATCCCACTGGGTAAGATAGATTTAGTGAATTATGGACTGAAATAGACAGAGACATAAAGACAACAAAGAATGTATCGGAAGTGAGAGAGATAGAAAGATAGATAGATAGAAAGAAAGATAGAGAGATAGATGGATAGACAGATCAGATGGAGAGAGAGAGAGAGAGAGAGAGAGAGAGAGAAAGAGAGTGAGAGAGAGAGAGAGTGAGTGAGAAAGGCAAACAGATACACACACACAGACAGAGATGTATGGAGGACGAGGTGAGAGGGAGAGATACTAATGAAGGAGAAAAAGTGTGGAACGAGGAAAACCTGAAAGAGGAAAGGAAAGTTAGCACACGAGTTAATCATTTTTTCAAGCGCATGGAATCCCTTTAAAATACGTGTAGAAAAAATTTAACGACAACTCAAAAGTGTATAAAAACTATTATAAGGAAAACCATAAAAAATACGTCTTTTTTTCGTATGCGTTCGAGTCGTAATTGGTATTAGGTTTTTAAGGATAAAAATTGTTGAATTCACATAGATCTTTTTACTCGGAGGAGCAGAAAAACTATCAGACGAATTTAGAATAATGATCTCAATCATGATTTTATTCAAAGACATTAAGCTGTTCGCGGGCAAAGTGATTCGTATTATGTACTCCAGGTTAAGCAATCTTCAGGGTGGGGGAGGGGAAAATAGGTATATGAGTATCAAGTTGCTGGGCATATTGACACCCATCCCATGGCCACCCCACCCACAAAGGATCCACCCTATAGCAATGAGAAAAAGCAGAGCCAGAATCATAGAGATTGAAAGACGATCATGTCGGCAGACGCATAAGAAAATAAAACACGAGCAATGAATTAATAAAACGCTGATGGGAAAGGAATAGAAGAAACAGCGACATACAGTTAGAAAGGAACACGGATTAATATTATACTGATTTTGATGCAGACACAAGGTTTACACAAAGAAAAATTCATGATAGTAACAGAAGAGGTAAACGGGGGAGAGAGAAAGAAAGACATATGGGGAGCCACCTGAGAGCGTCTACATTGATGTGAGCTGAATAGAGAATTAGTGATAGAAATAAAATAAAATAAAAAGGAAAGGTATATTTAGAAGTGTTTCTAATAAGTCAGAATGATTGGGAGAGAGAGAGAGAGAGAGAGAGAGAGAGAGAGAGAGAGAGAGAGAGAGAGAGACTAAGAGATAAAGTAAAAGAGTAATAACCTTCCATGGACACATCTATTAAAAATAAAAAAAAAAAATGTTTCGAAAATGAAAGAGGAGAGGTAAAGATGAAGGGGAGAGAGAGAGAAAGAGAGAGAGAGTGAGGGAGAGAGAGAAAGAGAGAGAGAGGGGAGAGTGAGAGAGAGTGAGGGAGAGAGAGAAAGAGAGAGAGAGAGAGAGAGAGAGAGAGAGAGATAGAGAGACAGAGACCCAGAGAAGAAAAAAAAACGGGGTTGGCCCTAACTATAGGACAGAAAAAGATAGATAAATGGACAGACAGATAGAGACAGAGAGAGAGAGAGAGAGAGAGAGAGAGAGAGAGAGAGAGAGAGAGAGAGAGAGAGAGAGAGATTGATTGAGAACCGTGAAAGGGAAATTACCCAAGAAAAGAAAGAAATAGACAACACAGGTATAGAGAAGGAGTGAGCTTTAAACAGACTTAGACGGATGAATAATCAACATATAGCAAAATTCTTAGTCGAGAGAGAGAGAGAGAGAGAGAGAGAGAGAGAGAGAGATCCAGAGAAGAAAAAAAAAAAGGGGGGTTGGCCCTGACTATAGGACAGAAAAAGATAAATAAATGGACAAACAGGTAGAGACAGAGAGAGAGAGAGAGAGAGAGAGAGAGAGAGAGAAAGAGAGAGAGAGAGAGAGACCCAGAGAAGAAAAAAAAAGGGGGTTGGCACTAACTATAGGACAGAAAAAGATAGATAAATGGACAGACAGATAGAGACAGAGAGAGAGAGAGAGAGAGAGAGAGAGAGAGAGACAGAGAGTGGTGAGAGAGATTGATTGAGAACCGTGAAAGGGAAATTACCCAAGAAAAGAAAGAAATAGACAACACAGGTATAGAGAAGGAGTGAGCTTTAAACAGACTTAGACGGATGAATAATCAACATATAACAAAATTCTTAGTCGAGAGAGAGAGAGAGAGAGAGAGAGAGAGAGAGAGAGAGAGAGAGAGAGTGAGAGAGAGACCCAGAGAAGAAAAAAAAAGGGGGTAGGACAGAAAAAGATAGATGAATGGACAAACAGGTAGAGACAGAGAGGGAGAGAGTGAGAGAGAGGTAGAAAGAAAAGGAGAGACTCGGAAGAGGACGAATCAAAAAAGACAGAAGTCAAAAAATCCCACTCAGGTAAGATAGGATATAGTGAATTATGGACTGGGAAATAGACAGACATAAAGACAACAAAAATGTATCGGAAGTGAGAGAGATAGACAGAGAGATAGATAGAAAGAAAGATAGAGCGATAGATGGATAGACAGATCAGATAGAGAGAGAGAGAGAGAGAGAGAGAGAGAGAGAGAGAGAGAGAGTGAGAAAGGCAAACAGATACACACACAGACAGAGATTAGGGAGGACGAGGTGGAGAGGGAGAGATACTAATGAAGGGAGAAAAAGTGTGAACGAGGAAAACCTGAAAGAGGAAAAAAGGAAAAGACACACGAGTTAATCATTTTTCAAGCGCATGAACTTTTAAAAATATGTAGAAAAAAATTAACGACAACTCGTGTATAAACTATTATAAGGAAAACCATAAAAAAACTACGTCTTTTTTCGTATGCTTGAGTCGTAATTGGTATTAGGTTTTTAAGGATAAAATTGTTGAATTCACATATGATCTTTTTACTGAGGTATAAAAACTATCAGACGAATTTAGAATAATGATCTCAATCATGATTTTATTCAAAGACATTAAGCTGTTCTGGCAAAGTGATTCGTATTATGTACTCCAGGTTAAGCACCAGGGTGGGGGAGGGGAAAAAAGGTATATAAGTATCAAGTTGCTGGGCATATTGACACCCATCCCATGGCCACCCCACCCACAAAGGATCCACCCTATAGCAATGAGAAAAAGCAGAGCCAGAATCATAGAGATTGAAAGACGATCATGTCCGTAGACGCATAAGAAAATAAAACACGAGCAATGAATTAATAAAACGCTGATGGGAAAGGAATAGAAGAAACAGCGACATACAGTTAGAAAGGAACACGGATTAATTTACTGATTTTGATGCAGACACAAGGTTTACACAAAGAAAAATTCATGATAGTAACAGAAGAGGCAAACGGGGGAGAGAGAAAGAAAGACATATGGGGAGCCACCTGAGAGCGTCTACATTGATGTGAGCTGAATAGAGAACTAGTGATAGAAATAAAATAAAATAAAAAGGAAAGGTATATTTAGAAGTGTTTCTTATAAGTCAGAATGATTGGGAGAGAGAGAGAGAGAGAGAGAGAGAGAGAGAGAGAGAGAGAGAGAGAGAATAAGAGATAAAGGAAAAGAGTAATAAATCCTTCTGAAGTGGACACATTCTTATTAAAAATAAAAATGTTTCGAAAATGAAAGAGGAGAGGTAAAGATGAAGGGGAGAGAGAGAGAAAGAGAGAGAGAGTGAGGGAGAGAGAGAAAGAGAGAGAGAGGGGAGAGTGAGAGAGAGTGAGGGAGAGAGAGAAAGAGAGAGAGAGAGAGAGAGAGAGAGAGAGAGAGAGAGAGACAGAGACCCAGAGAAGAAAAAAAAACGGGGTTGGCCCTAACTATAGGACAGAAAAAGATAAATAAATGGACAGACAGGTAGAGACAGAGAGAGAGAGTGAGAGACAGTTAGAGTCAGAGAGAGAGAGTGAGAGAAAGAGATAGAGAGAGAGAGAGAGACCCAGAGAAGAAAAAAAAAGGGGGTTGGCACTAACTATAGGACAGAAAAAGATAGATAAATGGACAGACAGATAGAGACAGAGAGAGAGAGAGAGAGAGAGAGAGAGAGATGCAGATATATATATATATATATATAAAGAGAGAGAGAGAGAGAGAGAGAGAGAGAGAGAGACAGACAGAGAGAGAGAGAGAGTGGTGAGAGAGATTGATTGAGAACCGTGAAAGGGAAATTACCCAAGAAAAGAAAGAAATAGACAACACAGGTATAGAGAAGGAGTGAGCTTTAAACAGACTTAGACGGATGAATAATCAACATATAGCAAAATTCTTAGTCGAGAGAGAGAGAGAGAGAGAGAGAGAGAGAGAGAGAGACCCAGAGAAGAAAAAAAAAAGGGGGGTTGGCCCTAACTATAGGACAGAAAAAGATAGATAAATGGACAAACAGGTAGAGACAGAGAGGGAGAGAGTGAGAGAGAGGTAGAAAGAAAAGGAGAGATCGGAAGAGGACGAATCAAAAAAGACAGAAGGAAAAAATCCCACTGGGTAAGATAGATTTAATGAATAATGGACTGAAATAGACAGACATAAAGACAACAAAAAATGTATCGGAAGTGAGAGAGATAGAAAGATAGATAGATAGAAAGAAAGATAGAGCGATAGATGGATAGACAGATCAGATAGAGAGAGAGAGAGAGAGAGAGAGAGAGAGAAAGGCAAACAGATACACACACAGACAGAGATTAGGAGGACGAGGTGAGAGGGAGAGATACTAATGAAGGAGAAAAAGTGTGAACGAGGAAAACCTGAAAGAGGAAAAAGGAAAAGCACACGAGTTAATCATTTTTCAAGCGCATGAACTCTTTAAAATATGTGTAGAAAAATTAACGACAACTCGTGTATAAAAACTATTATATGGAAAAACCATAAAAAAATGCGTCTTTTTCGTCTGCCTGTGTCGTAAAGTTGTATTAGGTTTTTAAGGATAAAGTTGTTGAATACACATAGATCTTTTTAGTCAGGTAGAAAAACTATCAGACAAATTTAGAATAATGATGTCAATCATGATTTTATTCAAAGACATTAAGCTGTTCTGGCAAAGTGATTCGTATTATGTACTCCAGGTTAAGCGCCAGGATGGGGGAGGGGAAAAAAGGTATATGAGTATCAAGTTGCTGGGCATATTGACACCCTCCCCATGGCCACCCCCACCCCTCCCCTCCTACAAATGATCCACCCTATAGAAAAGGGAAAAGCAGAGCCAGAATCATAGAGATTGAAAGACGATCATGTCCGTAGACGCATAAGAAAATAAAACACGAGCAATGAATTAATAAAACGCTGATGGGAAAGAAATAGAAGAAATAGCGACATACAGTTAGAAAGGAACACGGATTAATATTATACTGATTTTGATGCAGACACAAGGTTTACACAAAGAAAAATTCATGATAGTAACAGAAGAGGCAAACGGGGGAGAGAGAAAGAAAGACATATGGGGAAGCCACCTGAGAGCGTGTACATTGATGTATGTTGAATAGAGAATTAGAGATAGAAATAAAATAAAATAAAAAAGAAAGGTATATTTAGAAGTATTTATAAAGAAGTCAGAATGATTGGGAGAGAGAGAGAGAAAGAGAGAGAGAGAGAGAGAGAGTAAGAGATAAAGCGAAAGAGTAATAACTTTCTATGGACATATCTATTAAAAATTAAAAAAAAATGTTTCGAAAAAATGAAAGAGGAGAGGTAAAGTGAAGGAGAGAGAGAGAGAGAGAGAGAGAGAGTGAGGGAGAGAGAGAAAAGAGAGAAAGAGGGAGAGTGTGAGAGAGGAGGGAGAGAGAGAAAGAGAGAGAGAGAGAGAGAGAGAGAGAGAGAGAGAGAGAGACAGAGACCCAGAGAAGAAAAAAAAACGGGGTTGGCCCTAACTATAGGACAGAAAAACATAAATAAATGGACAGACAGGTAGAGACAGAGATAGAGAGAGAGAGAAAGAGATAGAGAGAGAGAGAGAGAGACCCAGAGAAGAAAAAAAAGGGGGTTGGCACTAACTATAGGACAGAAAAAGATAGATAAATGGACAGACAGATAGAGACAGAGAGAGAGTGAGTAGAGAGAGAGAGAGAGAGAGAGAGAGAGATAGAGAGAGAGAGAGAGAGAGACAGAGAGAGAGAGAGAGTGGTGAGAGAGATTCTGAGAACCGTGAAAGGGAAATTACCCAAGAAAAGAAAGAAATAGACAACACAGGCAAGAGAAGGAGTGAGCTTTAAACAGACTTAGACGGATGGAATAATCAAATATATAGCAAAATTCTAAGTCGAGAGAGAGAGAGAGAGAGAGAGAGAGAGAGAGAGAGAGAGAGATACCCAGAGAAGAAAAAAAAAAGGGGGTTGGCCCTAACTATAGGACAGAAAAAGATAGATAAATGGATAAACAGGTAGAGACAGAGAGGGAGAGAGTGAGAGAGAGGTAGAAAGAAAAGGAGAGATCGGAAGAGGACGAATCAAAAAAGACAGAAGGAAAAATCCCACTGGGTAAGATAGATTTAGTGAATAATGGACTGAAATAGACAGACATAAAGACAAAAAAAATGTATCGGAAGTGAGAGAGATAGAAAGATAGATAGATAGAAAGAAAGATAGAGCGATAGATGGATAGACAGATCAGATAGAGAGAGAGAGAGAGAGAGAGAGAGTGAGAGAGAGAGAGAGAGAAAGAAAGGCAAACAGATACACACACAGACAGAGATTAGGAGGACGAGTGAGAGGGAGAGATACTAATGAAGGAGAAAAAGTGTGAACGAGGAAAAAACCTGAAAGAGGAAAAAGGAAAGCACACGAGTTAATCATTTTTCAAGCGCATGAACTCTTTAAAATATGTGTAGAAAAATTAACGACAACTCGTGTATAAAAACTATTATAAGGAAAAACCATAAAAAATGCGTCTTTTTTCGTATGCTTGAGTCGTAATTTGTATTAGGTTTTTAAGGATAAGATTGTTGAATACACATAGATCTTTTTAGTGAGGTAGAAAAAACTATCAGACGAATTTAGAATAATGATCTCAATCATGATTTTATTCAAAGACATTAAGCTAAGTTCTTGGCAAAGGGGATTCGGGTATTATGTACTCCAGAAGTTAAGCACCAGTGGGGGGGAGGGGAAAAAGGCATATAGGTATCAAGATGCTGGGCATATTGATACCCACCCCATGGCCACCCCCCCCCCCCTCCTACAAAGGACCCACCCTATAGCAATGAGAAAG
>JAWDGP010000804.1:35000-51428 GCA_033675545.1 Elysia crispata | reverse complement strand
TGGGTATGCTTTGAGTCTTTAATCGTTGTGAGCGCGAGAACTTTCAGGCTGTTGACCAATCCATATTTCTTTGCTGCAATGTTGGGATGATATTCCTCTTCATAGAAGCAGTCTATCTCCACTTTCATTCAAAATCTTTACGTTTGAACTACATTAATAATTTATGCTATAATTATGCTAGCGCTGGAGAAAAAAATTAGTTTCTTTCATATTGTTTTTACCTATCAATTTTTTGCTCATTTGTTTTTAAGACAAAGTATATTTAACTTTTTTGAGAGCATTAGACCTTTTTTTATCTTCACTGCCGCCTTACTTATGCTGAATATCCATTTATCTAGTTTGCCAAGCATAATTATTATTAATATTAATTTTGCATTTAGGTACTCATCTTTCTATGAATTATATAGATTAACGTTTTTCTGCTAATCAAATATACATACATCTAGGACAGTCTCTCACCAACGCATCTAAGTGACTAAATTTGTAAGCATACTAATTCGTTGCTTTTTTTATTTAGATGATATCAGTTATATATGAATGAGTTCATTTTCCCACTCTCACCCTCTGAACTCCTTCCTATGTAGACTCCTGAGAATCACTTCGATGGAGAGCTGAACTTCGAATGCCCTGCTCGCAGCGTGGTCGCAGGCTTCAGGATTTTTCTAGAACAGTCCGGCACGGGACAGGCGCTTCAGATTCAAATGTTGTAGACAAACCGCTTAGGTAGATTAAAAGTCTATAAAATCTGGTATCTGTAAAGCTTTAATTATTGCTACCAACTATGCTGGTCAATCTTATTCAAGACCAAAGAAATAAACTATCAAATTGCTGTATTGAATTTTAAAAAATCCATTATAGTGTGAGTTGGAAGAATTTCTATTCATCACATTGTATACAAACATTTTAAAACAATAAGTTATAAGAAGAAATTAAGAGAATCACACCATAAAAAAATTAGATAGGGCAGAAAAAGTAAGGGATGGATGGTGAGTGACAAGGAGAGAGGGAGAGAGAGAGAGAGAGAGAGAGAGAGAGAGAGAGAGAGGAAGAGAGAGACATATATAGAGAGATATGAACAGCAGATAAAGATGAAGAGATAACATAATTATATGGCGAGATAGAGACAGAAGGAAAAAAGCAAAATTAGAACTATGGAAAGAAGAGAAATAATGAAAAATCTGACGTATATCGAAAACGGCTGGTGAATGAATTAAACAAAGTTATTGAACAAAACATAATTATATCAACCTAGTTACTGCAGTTAACCAAAAGCAATGTTTCTAATCTCACCATTCTAAAATGTTCTAATTGTTCAGGCCCAGGCCGTTTCAACAATTGTTTTTTTACCTGCTACGTGAACGCGTTGGGTGCTACCATGGATTTCACTGTTCCCCCTGGAAAGGTTCTCATAGGAGCGTACAGTGAGCACAACAACCACACAGAGTAAGACTTAGTAACAATTTAACACATTGGCCTGTCGCGGTTTCGAGCGACCCTATATAATTATGTATATATATATATATATATATAAGGCGGATCAGGTGAAGTCCTATCTGGGTGATCAAGAAAATGCTAAGTGTGTGTTTGCTGAAGTAAAGGGTTAAGTCGTGTGAAAATAAAACATCTAGGTGTTGAAACGCTGTTTTTTTGGTTTTTTTTTTTTGTGTTTTGCCTTTTGTTTTTGTTTTTGTTTTTGTTTTTGTTTTTTGTTTTTTGTTTTTGTTTTTTTTTTTTTTTTTTTTGGGGGGGGTGTTTTTACAATTTAAAGTTTATAGATATAAAAAGGTATGCATTTTACGAATTTTTTGTACCTTGTTTGGTTTGGTTATTCTTTCTTTTTTCGTTCAGGACATTAAATGTAATTAACAATTAGGATAAATAATGCATAGAACAATTATTACGTGTTTCCTCTTAGGTAGTAAACCATATTGCGCCGTAAACGTCTTTTTTACCCACATCTCCACACACTCTCTTTCAATATATATATATATATATATATATATATATATATATATATATATAATACTTTGCTCTTTTCCCCAGGGATCGTCTCTGGAAGTTCCGTCATTGCCAGGCGGATTAAAAAGAAGATCAAGTTGAAGTCAAGAAAACACGACCGCTACGATAAAGTACTGGACTGCTAAATGGATGGAGCGAATGGCACATTTCAGCATGCTTTTTATGCCAAAAGAGCTGTAAAAGTCACAGATTGATAATTTTCCTTTTTTTTTTTTTTTTTTTTCAAAGGATTGTAGGAGGGAGGATGTTAAAAATATGTAAAAGATCCTGTTTGTAAATTCAGAAAAAAGACAGATTCAGACAAGACTGGAGTGAAAGGATGGGTAGGATTGTAATTGAAACACTTCTTAAATCTTTATAACTATTACTTTTTAACAGTTCTGAAAGTAATGAGTTTCTGAAGGAGCATGGGTTCTTTTTCGTAGTTGAATATTGAAGTAATTAGCCGATGCTTATTGTTAGATGAAAAAATGATGTGTCTCTACGGCATCGCTTGTGTTCCAAACTATCAATGAACTAATTACACAACTACAAAATCACTTTTGTACATATTTTTTTGTTAGTAACTTGGAGATTATAAATTAGATTTGAATCGGAAAAGAATAACGTTCTTTTTTTAAAAGAGATCATTCCCCAAATGATTTTTTTTTCTGCAATTGCATATAATCCAAGTAGATATCGCTTAATAAATAAATGCGCCAAAAAAGCTCTTTGTGTGCGTTTTTCTTTTTTCTTTCTTTTTTTTTCGTTTGTTTCTTTACTCCTCTTCATGCGTGAGTTTTGGGATTCATGTTTGATTCTTCCATAAATTGCCACTTTATACTAACTTTAAACATTGATAGAATCGGGATATAGATTCTAGTTTTATGGTGAAAAATATGAAATGGTAAAAACTCAAATAACTTAAATTTAAGATGTTATCGATCTGGTTAGGAAAACCTGAATTCCAACAATAAATGATATGAAATTGCAAGTGAATGCTAAAGAAGAAAAATATAACCAAGGCACATTTAGAAATCCGAGAATAATGTGCTTTGACAATTAAATTAAAAGTTTCAGACTAACATTTGTTTGAAAATGATAACATAAAGAATATGCACTAAAAAAGTCCATCATTTTTTTTTTTTTATTATTATCCTTGGTGTCTTCAAATTTACATCTCAATGAGAAAAACAATCTAAATTTGAATATTTTGAGTTAAACTGTAATGCATGTTAACATATTTGTATGATACTGACAAATGAACCAAAAACAGATTCATGCCAATATGGTATAAAGTTAAAGATCTGCAATTTACTGAGCTTTCCTCTAGCCGTTTTTTTTATAATGAAACAAAAGAACAGTAGAGTCTATATTACCTGATATATCTATAATTGTATAAATTCAGTTATATTGACTTCAACTGATAAATTAAGGTAAACATTTTGCAAGGAAAATATTATCCAACATAAACAATAACTTGTTAAAATAAGGAAAACCTCAGATGGTTTTTGATCAGAAACAAAAACTAAAACTTACATAGAAGTAGAATATATAAATCTTGAACGTTAAAAACCTTCAAAAAAGTCAAATAAAAAACCTAATTGAATATTTTGACGACGGTCCAGAGTTCTACAACTACGAGAAGCGGACTCCTGTAGTTGCCCGTGATGAGGAGACGAGTCGAGGACGGGCGTGATGTGGACAAGCCTCCCAAGCTGATCAGGGACGCGCGTGAGATGTCTGTAGGTAGATTGGCTGCAAGAAACTAGGGATGCGCGGTGCAATGTGAGATGTCTGTAGGTAGATTGGCTGCAAGAAACTAGGGATGCGCGGTGCAATGTGAGATGTCTGTAGGTAGATTGGCTGCAAGAAACTAGGGATGCGCGGTGCAATGTGAGATGTCTGTAGGTAGATTGGCTGCAAGAAACTAGGGATGCGCGGTGCAATGTGAGATGTCTGTAGGTAGATTGGCTGCAAGAAACTAGGGATGCGCGGTGCAATGTGAGATGTCTGTAGGTAGATTGGCTGCAAGAAACTAGGGATGAACGGTGCAATGTGAGATGTCTGTAGGTAGATTGGCTGCAAGAAACTAGGGATGAACGGTGCAATGTGAGATGTCTGTAGGTAGATTGGCTGCAAGAAACTAGGGATGAACGGTGCAATGTGAGATGTCTGTAGGTAGATTGGCTGCAAGAAACTAGGGATGCACGGTGCAATGTGAGATGTCTGTAGGTAGATTGGCTGCAAGAAACTAGGGATGAACGGTGCAATGTGAGATGTCTGTAGGTAGATTGGCTGCAAGAAACTAGGGATGCACGGTGCAATGTGAGATGTCTGTAGGTAGATTGGCTGCAAGAAACTAGGGATGAACGGTGCAATGTGAGATGTCTGTAGGTAGATTGGCTGCAAGAAACTAGGGATGCGCGGTGCAATGTGAGATGTCTGTAGGTAGATTGGCTGCAAGAAACTAGGGATGAACGGTGCAATGTGAGATGTCTGTAGGTAGATTGGCTGCAAGAAACTAGGGATGAACGGTGCAATGTGAGATGTCTGTAGGTAGATTGGCTGCAAGAAACTAGGGATGAACGGTGCAATGTGAGATGTCTGTAGGTAGATTGGCTGCAAGAAACTAGGGATGCACGGTGCAATGTGAGATGTCTGTAGGTAGATTGGCTGCAAGAAACTAGGGATGCACGGTGCAATGTGAGATGTCTGTAGGTAGATTGGCTGCAAGAAACTAGGGATGCACGGTGCAATGTGAGATGTCTGTAGGTAGATTGGCTGCAAGAAACTAGGGATGCACGGTGCAATGTGAGATGTCTGTAGGTAGATTGGCTGCAAGAAACTAGGGATGCACGGTGCAATGTGAGATGTCTGTAGGTAGATTGGCTGCAAGAAACTAGGGATGCACGGTGCAATGTGAGATGTCTGTAGGTAGATTGGCTGCAAGAAACTAGGGATGCACGGTGCAATGTGAGATGTCTGTAGGTAGATTGGCTGCAAGAAACTAGGGATGCACGGTGCAATGTGAGATGTCTGTAGGTAGATTGGCTGCAAGAAACTAGGGATGCACGGTGCAATGTGAGATGTCTGTAGGTAGATTGGCTGCAAGAAACTAGGGATGCACGGTGCAATGTGAGATGTCTGTAGGTAGATTGGCTGCAAGAAACTAGGGATGCACGGTGCAATGTGAGATGTCTGTAGGTAGATTGGCTGCAAGAAACTAGGGATGAACGGTGCAATGTGAGATGTCTGTAGGTAGATTGGCTGCAAGAAACTAGGGATGAACGGTGCAATGTGAGATGTCTGTAGGTAGATTGGCTGCAAGAAACTAGGGATGCGCGGTGCAATGTGAGATGTCTGTAGGTAGATTGGCTGCAAGAAACTAGGGATGCGCGGTGCATTGTGAGATGGCGCACCAAGACGGACACAAAGCTCGCAACTCACTAAGCGAAAAAGAAAGTTGAAAAAGAAAAAAAAGAATATAGCTTGAAGGGAAAAATAGCTATACTTATCATACGTATGGACACACCACCACCTCCAACAACAACAACAACAACAACAACAACAACAACAACAACAACAACAACAGCAGCAACAACAACAACAACAACAACAATAACAACAACACCAAATTCGTAAATAAGAAAGACAATGGAACGATGATATTGAAACGATCAGTTTCAAATAGCTCATTCAAATAAGCTTAACACAATGTATTATACCACAACTGTCTCTGTCAATTGGGAATTCTTCTCCATTTCATCACTACCCATGAGGTAGAGCATGGTTTTAAATCCCTGTAGGAGAAATTAATGAAACTGAAGATGCTACACCTACGTAAACTATACGATACAGGCGCTGTGAAATCTGAAATTTCGTTACAATTTTTAACTCTTCATTATGTAGTACAGGTAACCACCTCAGCATCTTCAAGCAACATGTGCAGATGCAGTAGCAACCCCTTGTAAAGCTTTAGCATAACTCTGGACTCATGGCAAAAAAAATCTAGGTAATCAATTTATTATTATCATCTTTAAAGCTTCTCTTTGTCGAGCGCTATTGCAGAATGCTAGAATAACGATCAAACATTATATATATATATATATATATATATATATATATATATATATATATATATATATGTATATATATACATTATAAAATGGAAATATCAAAATTGATTACCTAGATTTACTTTGCCATTCTCATTCTCTTCAGATGGCTGTGGGTAATGAGCGGTGTTTGGTGTTAATGTTTGGCAAATGGAAATATATATTTTTGTTTACGCAGTGAGAAAAGATCTCTCTTCTGTTAAGTGTGTGTGCTTTAGACCAAATTTGATAACTTTCTGCTAAACAACGTGTGCACACGTTTTTTTCTGGTGTATATGGCTTGACTTTTTTTAAATGATTTCCCATTGGATGATGTGTTCGATGTTCTTGTCTTTTAATTTCCGAACGTTTTCTACTAGTGTCGATTCGTATTTTTTATTTCGGTGTACTAGTTTGAAAAAGGATTTGTGATGCTTGCATCTGGTTTTAAATTCGTTGTCAGTGAGTCCTGTTTAATTATGATTCTACAAAAATAGATTCAAGAACAGACTTTGAACCACTTAAAAACGCAACGTTTACGTTTGGAAGTTAAAGGGACGTGAATTATAAAAGTAAAAAAGGTATTTAAAAAAAACATAATCATAGCAGTGTTATCATTGGAGTGCCACCATATGATTTTTGTTGTTGTTGTTGTTGTTGTTGTTATTGTTGTTGTTGTTGTTGTTGTAAAGAGGAGAATGAATAGCATGAGTGGCAGGAGTAGCTTTTAGATATAATGATAATGATAGAGAACGTTTAAGGTGGGGATATGAAAGATGTGAGTTTAAACAAATAAAGAGAACAATTATATTGATACAAGGACATAGGAATACAGGGAAAAATTGGTAATGAAAGAGTAAAATAACCCTGCGTTTTTAAGTAAAAATCGTTTGATTTATCTATCTGTTATTCATAACGCTTTTGTTTTAAAAGGTCACATGTGAAAATGGTTCTTTCTGTTTTGGTCATTCAACAGTCTATTAAAACATTCCAGTGTTGATTTAAAATTGAAATTAGTGGTGTTTTGTACAGCGTTGAACGCAGTTTATTGCCTTAAACGGTTTTTGTTATCCCTCATCTAGGAAAGAATATTTTAGAGGCTCGATCCACAACTAGGGCTAATGTTGAAAGTGATTTCTTCTTGATGTTGTGAAATCGTCGAAAAAGTCATTTTTATTTTATTTATAGGAAGCTTTAACGACGGTAGGAATTTCTTCACATCTTAACTTCCCAAATTTCCGATCATTCTGTGACGCAATGTGCCAGATGTCATTCCATGTCATGATTTATGCAGGGCTAAATTAGTTCATGGTCCGCGATTGCGGAACTGCTCTCTGTACCTTTCTGGAATCTTCATTCAGCCGTATCTCATTGATGACAATGTCTTTTTTTTTTTCATTTTCACCTTCTACGTTTGACCACACTGCGTTTTACTTTTAGATGACCTCAGCTCTTTGCGCTCAGTTTGAGTTTGCCAATCTTATCTTTAATCTTAAAGCACTCTTTGGCTTGGTCTAAGGCTTCGACAACTTTCCTTTTCTTACTCGTCTTGGTGATCGGTTGCACTGTCCTCACAACCGGCACCTTGGAGAGCTCTACCCTGGAGAGTAGCCTGGAGAGCTCTACCCTGGAGAGTAGCCTGGAGAGCTCTACCCTGGAGAGTAGCCTGGAGAGCTCTACCCTGGAGAGTAGCCTGGAGAGTAGCCTGGAGAGCTCTACCCTGGAGAGTAGCCTGGAGAGCTCTACCCTGGAGAGTAGCCTGGAGAGCTCTACCCTGGAGAGTAGCCTGGAGAGCTCTACCCTGGAGAGTAGCCTGGAGAGCTCTACCCTGGAGAGTAGCCTGGAGAGCTCTACCCTGGAGAGTAGCCTGGAGAGCTCTACCCTGGAGAGTAGCCTGGAGAGCTCTACCCTGGAGAGTAGCCTGGAGAGCTCTACCCTGGAGAGTAGCCTGGAGAGCTCTACCCTGGAGAGTAGCCTGGAGAGCTCTACCCTGGAGAGTAGCCTGGAGAGCTCTACCCTGGAGAGTAGCCTGGAGAGCTCTACCCTGGAGAGTAGCCTGGAGAGCTCTACCCTGGAGAGTAGCCTGGAGAGCTCTACCCTGGAGAGTAGCCTGGAGAGCTCTACCCTGGAGAGTAGCCTGGAGAGCTCTACCCTGGAGAGTAGCCTGGAGAGCTCTACCCTGGAGAGTAGCCTGGAGAGCTCTACCCTGGAGAGTAGCCTGGAGAGCTCTACCCTGGAGAGTAGCCTGGAGAGCTCTACCCTGGAGAGTAGCCTGGAGAGCTCTACCCTGGAGAGTAGCCTGGAGAGCTCTACCCTGGAGAGTAGCCTGGAGAGCTCTACCCTGGAGAGTAGCCTGGAGAGCTCTACCCTGGAGAGTAGCCTGGATTGCTCTACCCTGGAGAGTAGCCTGGATTGCTCTACCCTGGAGAGTAGCCTGGAGAGCTCTACCCTGGAGAGTAGCCTGGAGAGCTCTACCCTGGAGAGTAGCCTGGATTGCTCTACCCTGGAGAGTAGCCTGGATTGCTCTACCCTGGAGAGTAGCCTGGAGAGCTCTACCCTGGAGAGTAGCCTGGAGAGCTCTACCCTGGAGAGTAGCCTGGAGAGCTCTACCCTGGAGAGTAGCCTGGAGAGCTCTACCCTGGAGAGTAGCCTGGAGAGCTCTACCCTGGAGAGTAGCCTGGAGAGCTCTACCCTGGAGAGTAGCCTGGATTGGCCCACATTAATATTCTTCCAAGATGGCTTTTAGTTGGAATTTCAGCTTTGCTTTGTGGCAGTACATTGTCCGAAAAAGATCTGGAGATACCCATAACCACTTGCTGTTGAACTTACTGATCACAGCCTACATTGCTTGTACTGTAGTTGAGTAGATCTCGTAGAACAGGAGTAGCCAGAGAAGATTCTACCACATTTCGTTTAGGTCACAGTATTGCCCAAGCCTCATATCCTGTCCAGCCTGGGTAAGAGTCTTCGTGTAAACTTCGAAATCTGGGAGGCATAATCAGTGCAAACGATACACTGTACCTGCTATACGTGTAGGGGCGTGTAGAAGAGAAAACAGCAATATTCCATGGAAGCATAATTAGTCTCAATTCATATGAGACTTACTGAAACGACTCAACAACTGCTGTCGAGCTTTTAGTCCATATCATTCTGTTCAGAACACTGGACTGGCTATTACACTCGGTTCTGATTTATTGAAGCCCATTCTGTACCAGAAAAATGATAACAAAAGTGTTTTAACAAACCAATCTCCAGTCACTTTCAATGTGCTGGACAACCTGGCACAGGAAATGTCTCCGCAATGCAAATTAAATGATTTATCCTTGCAAGAAATTTAAAATTTTGTTATGGAACAGTTTTACCCTAAACAGTTTCTGTTAGCAAAAGGTATAGATTATGGCCAGATGAGAAGAACCAGGGGAAACAATTCCAGAGTAAGTCGCCAGGATGCGACAACACGCTGTGCCTTGCGATTTGGGATGGACAAAGAACCCTCTAGATGAAGCTATGGCAACCGGTTTCATTTGCTCTGTGGACAACGAAGCTTTTTCAAAAGCCTTTTTTGAAATAAAAGAATTAACGAGTTCGCGTTCAGCAAGGCAATTGAGGTCGCCACACAGTTTGAAGGCACGGCAAAGTTTGTTAGTCAAAGAGAATGTGTGGGTAGACCAAGGCACAGCTCTCTTGCATTAAGTAAACATCCATCACCAGGCAGAGGAGTTCAAAGAAATAGAAACCCACGCAAGGACATACAAAATTAAGCATCTGGATTTCCCACTAGAAACATGGTAGATGGAGGAACACACACAGGAAAGGAATGCAGATTTAAGGTAGTAGTGTGTAGCTACTGCAAAAACACTGGAGACATTTAGAAAGTGTTTCTACAGAAGAAGTTACAGACAATAATTGGAGCAGTTTCCTCTGTGAAGGAAGCAAGGACAGTTCCACAGTTCAACTTGAGGAGCATAGGAATTCTTTTTGAGGTAGGCACTGGTACAGGGGGCAATGTCATGTCTCATGAGGCCTGGCACCAACTGGGAAAACCTCATCTTTGACCAATTATGAGCAGCTTTCAATCTGGTTCCAAACACCAAAACCCTGCTCTGAGATTAGTTGAAGAGTCTGTTAATATATCAGCTCCTAAACCCATCTCTTTCTTGTTCATCAAGATGTCCCATCGCAGCACTCTGTGGAAAGATCAGCACTTTCAGACCTAAACCTCGTTGTAGATCAGTTGCTTTAAAGTGTTGAACCATCATGGGCTCAGAAATCAGAAAGACAGTGATGCAGACTGGCTTCAATCAGCCTGTCAACAACTGTGTTCTGAGTTCCCAAATATCTTCTCCTCTTGATTCGGATGGCTCTACGACTTTGAGCTCGACATAAAATTCAAGAGATACGCAGCACCTACGTTTTGCAAACACAGGCCAGTTGCTATCGCACTGCAAGAGGAATGGGAATCAGCCTATCATGCTGACATTGCAAAAGGAGTCTAGAAGCCTAGTACTTTCAGCAGCTGTGGCACACCTCGAGTGCCAATCAGAAAGAAAAATCCAAATGGAAAAACCTTTAAGTCAGATTCGTGTGTACTCAGCCACAGTTAGTTGATAGGTGGCAGAGCATCGAGATTCATCCAATTCCTTTACCAACTGGTCTAATGATACTCAGCCACAGTTAGTTGATAGGTGGCAGAGCATCGAGATTCATCCAATTCCTTTACCAACTGGTCTAATGATACTCAGCCACAGTTAGTTGATAGGTGGCAGAGCATCGAGATTCATCCAATTCCTTTACCAACTGGTCTAATGATACTCAGCCACAGTTAGTTGATAGATGGCAGAGCATCGAGATTCATCCAATTCCTTTACCAACTGGTCTAATGATACTCAGCCACAGTTAGTTGATAGATGGCAGAGCATCGAGATTCATCCAATTCCTTTACCAACTGGTCTAATGATACTCAGCCACAGTTAGTTGATAGATGGCAGAGCATCGAGATTCATCCAATTCCTTTACCAACTGGTCTAATGATACTCAGCCACAGTTAGTTGATAGGTGGCAGAGCATCGAGATTCATCCAATTCCTTTACCAACTGGTCTAATGATACTCAGCCACAGTTAGTTGATAGGTGGCAGAGCATCGAGATTCATCCAATTCCTTTACCAACTGGTCTAATGATACTCAGCCACAGTTAGTTGATAGATGGCAGAGCATCGAGATTCATCCAATTCCTTTACCAACTGGTCTAATGATACTCAGCCACAGTTAGTTGATAGATGGCAGAGCATCGAGATTCATCCAATTCCTTTACCAACTGGTCTAATGATACTCAGCCACAGTTAGTTGATAGATGGCAGAGCATCGAGATTCATCCAATTCCTTTACCAACTGGTCTAATGATACTCAGCCACAGTTAGTTGATAGATGGCAGAGCATCGAGATTCATCCAATTCCTTTACCAACTGGTCTAATGATACTCAGCCACAGTTAGTTGATAGGTGGCAGAGCATCGAGATTCATCCAATTCCTTTACCAACTGGTCTAATGATACTCAGCCACAGTTAGTTGATAGGTGGCAGAGCATCGAGATTCATCCAATTCCTTTACCAACTGATCTAATGAGAAGACTAGTTGAACGTCATAATTTCAGCAAAAGTGATCTTACACAGGCGTACAATTAAATGTAGTTAGCCCTAGCGTCACAAGAGACACTCGCTCTAAAAACGCATAGAGGCGTTTTATTACAGAAAGTTTCCTCTTTAATTGGGAGTTTCATCGGCTCCGGGAATCCAAGAAATGATTGATCAATGTACCCATGACTTTTCAGGAATTGCTGTATATTTTGATGACATAGTGGTAAATGGCGCTGACTCACAAAGCCATCTTCAGAATCTCAGCAGACTTCTACAGCGTCTCAATCAAAAAGGACTCTACTGTCGCTTAGAAAAATGTAAGTTTGAACAACAATCATAAATCCATCTTAAGACATTGGAATACATCAGACTGCAGCATTAGTGCAGAGCTATTTCAATGGGTTTTTTTTTTCCGATGACATTAAAAGCTCCATTGCAAATGTTTTGAAGACTCTTTCGACAGCACAGAAAAAAATATATCTGGAACGTCGGTATCTCATCAAAGACAACTAAAGATTTAATTGTTTGCAATACGCTTTTTTTTCGATCCCTCCAGAGCTATTCTATGATTGTCTGAGATGTTATTAATTTGTTTTCTTAAATTACGGATATCCTAGTTTTATACTGCTCATGCGCAACGTTTTAAAACTTCACTCACATTTTTAGAGGAGAGTAGTGAGTAATCGTTAGGTGCAAATCTCCCTTTTGTTTTTTATCAATTGTTTAATAGTGTACATTTACTTAAATATGTCAAATTGACCAAAGCAAATAAAAAGGTAAGAGATTTTAACTGGTTTGTATATTTTAGATCTACAACAAGACATATTCAATTTAATTCTCCAATGACTTTGACTTTAACACAGGTTTTAAACATGAAGCTTCTACTCCAAATATAGTACAAAATGAAACGTACGTTACCGAAGAAGCTAAATGAGCGAAACGTCTTCTATGTCTAATATAATAGTTTTTTTTAGTTCATTGTCTCACTTGAGTTCTAGTTGGCGACTGTTTTTTATTGTTTATCTTTCTGAAACGTGTTTGCTTACCCCTGCGTCTTCACTGATTCTGGAAGTTAAGCTGTATGTAGTGTTTCAAGAGTTGTGGTCCAGCTTCTATAGTTTTTAGTGAGAAACTTAAATCTTGGTTCTCCAAAGATAATGAAGCTGTGGATTCAATATGCTCAGGCACATTTCATGGGATCAGAGAAGGATAAAAGCTACATGTACCCACATTTTTTCATGGTTTAAGACAGTCTCGATGTCATGTCTTACTTTGCATGGGGTAACGGAATAACGCCTAAAGTGTGTATTAATTTCCATGGTTTTAACAACTAAAAAAGACATACTTTAACACATCTAGAAATTGCAATGCAGAAGACTGAAAATTTATTTCAGCCAAACATAAGGTATTTCGTTTTTCTGTTACAATCTTACAAATTTCAATTAGTTGTAATAAATGGAGCATACAACAAAGAGACTGCCTAGCATAGAGCATGAAATTTTTTCTCCACCGTGAACCTAAAAAATGTTAATTATTTTGCGCATTGCAATCGAGAAGTGGAAATATCCATTTTGGCAAGAAAAAAGCGTGTCTTACTAAATCAGGATCATGCTGTAAATGAGTTGTGGAGAGAAGCCGTCATAAGTTAAGCCTAGATCTAGATTTACCTGCAGCAACTAAAAAAGTGTAAATAGTTGAAGCTCAGTTTATATTTAAACTAAATGTTGGATTCAACATTCATATGCAGGTCACGATTTTTTGGCAAGATTATTTTTTGATGCATCTTTTATTAGCACGAGGAGATGCTTCATCTCTTTTCCATACATTTTATTTTTTTGCCGCATTTCACACAGGTAAGTTTTCAATCAAAACTGTTAAAGCTAAGCAAGATGTTAAATTATAATAATACGATTATAACGACACAACGACAACAAGATCAACAACAGCTACTACTACTACTACTACTACTACTACTACTACTACTACTACTACTACTACTACTACTACTACTACTACTACTACTACTACTACTCCTACTACTACTACTACTACTACTACTACTACTACTACTACTACTACTACTACTAATACTACTACTACTACTACTACTACTACTACTACTACTACTACTACTACTACTACTACTACTACTACTACTACTACTACTACTACTACTACTACTACTACTACTACTACTACTACTACTACTACTACTACTAGTACTACTACAACTACTACTACTACTACTACTACTACTACTACTACTACTACTACTACTACTACTACTACTACTACTACTACTACTACTACTACTACTACTACTACTGCTAATACTTGTACAAAGTCCAAGGCATAATTTTTGGTCTAGTAGGGACAGCGACGGTGTCTGATCGGTCGTTGCTGTCCTCTGTTGTTTGGGATAAGAGCGCCATGTTCGTTCCGTGCTGTGGTACACACAACTTCGAATGCATCTTCAAACGTCTGTTTCGGTCGAATTGTGATTTGTGTTTCTCTTGTAAGTTTCATTCAACTGGACGGCCATCTTGTATGAGAGCAGCGCCAATACCATGACTGCTGTCAACTTGGAGGAAAAGGACTTTTCTGTTGTTGGAATACGCCAGTCTTGTGTCCTCGATGACAAGAGATTCCACTACTTTCTTTAAAACTGAAGGGGAGACGTGCCCATGTAAAACGTTACCTTTTCGGTCAGCAAGCTTGATTCATAGCGTATATGCCTAGAGTCCTCCTTTATGTCCAGCTTGAAGAAGATGCGAGCCTCTTTCATCTCCACTAGAACGTCATCCAAGTTGGGTAGTTTGTAGTGTTCAAACATTAGGATACTGTTGAGCTCTTGAGTGTCCATGCAAACGCGAATATCACCATTCGATTTCGCAGTAATGGCCAGTGGCTGACCCAATCTGTCTGTTCAGTAAAAGGGGCTAAAATACCTCGTTAAACCAATTACTGTATGTCGGTTTTCACTCTTCCATGGACTGCAAGTGGCACTTTTCTGCATGGCAGCTGTCTTGGTTTCTTTGTGGGATCAGTTTTAATGTTCTTTGTGGGATCAGTTTTAATGTTCTTTGTGGGATCAGTTTTAATGTTCTTTGTGGGATCAGTTTTAATGTTCTTTGTGGGATCAGTTTTAATGTTCTTTGTGGGATCAGTTTTAATGTTCTTTGTGGGATCAGTTTTAATGTTCTTTGTGGGATCAGTTTTAATGTTCTTTTACCGAATTTACCTAGATCGCAGTTGCCAGGTCGTACATTGACCAGAAATTGGTCTTCATTGACAGTGACGAAGCCTGTTTTTAATACAAGCAGACAGGAAAACTTATTTTCAAGAACCGTAAATTTGATGCCATTCGTCAATTTCTTATTGTAGACTGAAAAAGTTACCTCTCCTCTTGGAGTCACTTTTATTCCATTCCATAGTACAAGCCTCTGAGTAGTAAATTTTTACTTGATTTCTCCGGACAAAACGTTGACAGATAGTGTTCACTCCAGCACCTGTGACGAGAGTGAACCGAACATCCAGGTCGTTGATAATTAAGATAGATTGAGATTCCACCCGTCCGGTGAAGACACCCGCCACCCATGCTTCATCACAGTCCTGTTCTTGAACTGAGAAGATCTCGTCATCATTTGAGTGCACAGCATGAACACGGGTCCTGCACGTACGAGAAAAACATTTTGTGCATGGTTTTCCCCAAGCAGGCTCAGATGAAAAACGTGATGAGATCCGCTAAAGAGACGGGTCATTTACCGACCTCTTTTCTGGTCATAAGGATAGGGATCAGTAATGTGTTGTTTCCTCATTGCTACTTTCTTTATCATCTGGTCATCTATAGGCGAGTGAGAGTTTTCGTGCATAGTCTGGGCTTGTCGTTTTGAAGACTCATATGATCGTGCAAGGTCAATGCACTTGGCCAATGTCAGTTTTGATTTCTGTAAAAGGCGTCTACGCTTACGTTACATTTCACGCCGGTTAATATCTTGTCTCTATTAAGACTCTCTTCAAGGGTTTCAAAATTGCTCGACATTACCAATTTCTGCAGCATCGAGACATAGGTATCTGTTGACTCACCTTCCTACTGGTTTCTGCTATTGAAGATGAAACGTTCGTATTTTTCGTTCGTTTCGCCGATGCACAATTTTTCAAACTCACTGAGAATCGAGTCCATGTTTTTTGATTCATCACCAGACAGTGAAAACCCATTAAATGTATTCATTGAATATCTGCCTACACACAACAGAAAGGTTGCTACCCGAACTTCAGGTTCTTCTGTTTTTAGTTTGCTCGCTATTTTATAGTGTGTCCAGTAACGTGTGAACACCTCCCAGTTTGCTGTGAGGTTGCCACTAAGGACTAGTGTTCTTGGGATAGAAGAGTGTTCTTGGGATAGAAGAGTGTTCTTGGGATAGAAGAGTGTTCTTGGGATAGAAAGCTGGCTCGTTCCCGGCATCGCCATAGGTCCAGGAGAAGTAACCAACAGTTTAGTACAAGGTAAGGCAGGGCAGCTACTGATTTCCCTTTAGAACAGGCGAGGTTCTCTGTATGGAGAGGGAAGTAAGTAGTGATATGCAGGACTGATTTTCTAAGAGTGGCCTCCCTTTGGTTTAAAAATTCGAGTGAAATTCTTGTCCTGAAATACGAGCGGCGACTGTCAAACATCAGTCAATATTAGGGCGAGGTAGCG
>JAWDGP010000804.1:0-30000 GCA_033675545.1 Elysia crispata | reverse complement strand
GAAGAAAAAAGTAAGGTGAAACCGGTATAAATGTAGACGATTTCATTGATCATGTTAGTTTAGATAAAGAAGAAGAAAAAAAGTAAGGTGAAACCGTTATAAATGTACATGATTTCATTGATCATGTTAGTTCAGATAAAGAAGAACAAAAAAAAAAAAGTAAAGCATTTAGAAATAACTAAGGATATGAAAAATTCAAAGTGTGTCTAACAAACTTATGACCTTTGATTGTTGACAATCCACATTCGTTTTTCCCAGATCCGCAAGGAAAATGTGACATTAAACGTGAGTTTTATTAGTTATTTTTTTTTAAACTTTTTTTTCTACGAAGATGTTATTTATATATATATATATATATATATATATATAGAGAGAGAGAGAGATATAGATATAGATATATATATATATATATATATATATATATATATATATATATATATATATATATTCAAATTACAAAAATATTTCCATCAATTTTAACTTTATTTAAGACCTCACTCCTTTTCACCGTAGTGTCATAAGGTTAAATAACTCAGAAAGTGGTTTGAAAGTTTGACTTTATCCGACACTTGACTTTAAAATAGATGAAATCTTCTAACATTAGAATTGATTTCTCTTTTACACAGACGAAGCTTTTGGAATAGTTATGCCTTTTTCACTGTGAGCCTGCTTTCTTTACAATATTTTGTTTACACCCTACTTAACGAATTTGTCCACTTTCAAAATCTTATTTGAGTTTTTTACCTAAAATTACTTAATTTCTAAATCTAAATTTAGCTTATTATGCTGTTGTAAGAGATTACTTAAAATACTAGCACGCTACACATGCTTTAGTAAGATTCACAACAATGCAATACATTCTCATTCACTCGAGCATATAATGTTATTTTTTTTTGGTCTTTTTTTGTTTGCTGTAGTGTTCATTTTAAAATATTAAAGTCAAAAAGCTTTTATAAGAATCTTCTAATCAATGCTCAAAATGAAAATTTGCTTGCTTCGTTTTGCTGATAATGCTTACAGATATAATTTGTCCTATCTGTCTGTTGTCTGGGTATCTTTTTATCTTGCTTTCTATATGTCCCATTTTATTATTTTTGTATATATTTTTGTATATATCCACCTGGTTAACTATCTATTAAAATAGATATTCATTCCATTTACATTTGTTTCTTTGTATTTGACCGTCTTTTTCAGCTTTTGTGTCTGTCAAGGTTTTTTCACTTCTGAACATTCATTTATACATGAGTGCATTGATACCCATTTGTTTAACTCTTTGGTCACTTTATTTACATTCCTAATACATAAGTTAATATTTTTTTTAGTATATTTACCTGCTTATCTCTCTATCTCTTACACATGATCTTAGAGTTTTTCTAACGTCGCCTTTTATCGTTCACCTGTTTAGTTCTAAACATATAATAGTGTCGCTCACCTCTCTTTTTTTAGTTATCTTCGTTATATCAAGGTCTTGGCGGTTCTAGGAAATGAAAAGCGTGAGACAGCAGGAGAAAATCTGTGCATTCCGCTTATGAAAATCGAGTGATTTACTTTGATTTAAAAACAACTGTGTTTTGTTCATTATTCTTTAGTTCTACTTAATATCATGACTTTTTTACTAATTTTTTTTCAGGTATTTCAGGTATTATGTGATTTTTTTTTAATCTAAGAGTAAGACGCATGTACTCTAACACAATATGTTGGGAGAAGCAGAAGAAGCTGTAGGATTCGATTATTCACTCTGATATAGTTATGCAGTGACATTTTTTACCGTGTCGCCCCCCGTATCATCGGTGGGTGAGTTTGGGGGCCTCATGTTTGCAGTTCGAGCTTGTCCAATGGACGGTCTCTTTGATATTCAGAAAAAGTCCAAGCGCACGTTTTTGTGAATAGGTTATATCAACAATGAGACAAGAGAAGCAGAAAGGTGTCACAGGCATCACTATGATTATGTTTTATTTATGCTTAGTGAATACGATATTTCATACACCTTCGTGTGAATTATAAGGCTAGTTTAGCAATCTTAATTTCGTTAATTGAATTAGTCATCTGGTAAGTCATGCTTTTGAACTAAGAACTTTTGAACTCCTCCATATTGTTTCCCAGGTTACCAGTTTGAATACCCTTGCAAATATAGTGACTACATTAGTTTAACAGAGTCCGGCGCGTGTGTGAAGGTGATAAAACTTCCGATGTCCTGGCGAGAGGCTAGCTGGAGATGTCAGCATCATTACAACGGCACCCTAATCAAAATAATCAACAAAGTGCTGGATGACGACATCTTCGGTATGACTGTGTGGTGGTTGCGAATGGTTTATTTGTTTCAGTTGAATACCGAAAATCGGCTAGTACTGTATAATTTGTGTGTGTGTGTGTGTGTATATATATATATATATATATATGTATATTTCGTTAGATCCTTTTCAACGGTTTTCAGAAGGCTGAGACTTCTTGCAATAAATGCATAAAGATGGCCTGGTGCACAGGATTTCATTACTTGATAATGGAATGTAAAAACAGATCCTTAGATAGGGTTCGATTTATTTTTTTTGAAATGTTTAATTTTTATCATTACAGGCCTGAAGTACATAAAATATTCGACAACTTCCTATGCACTGACGGCTTTCCTGACATAAAAGAACGAATCCATTGAAATATTTTAACGCTGATTCCTATTTGAATTTGTGTTAATTTTGTACGATATATTTGAATACCATCAATTTCCAGTTCTTAAAAAGACACTGCATGTTCGTGTATCTGATGTTTCAGTAAAAAAAAAGGCTTTGCTTAATACCTGACGGTATTTTTAACTGTTTGGTTTTTAATAAGTTTTAGATATCAGTTTCTAAGTTTCTAATTTGGCTTGTCTTTTTTTGCCCCCAAGTCGTTAATGACTGACAAGAGCTTTATTGTTTTACTATGTTGAGCAGCTATTTCCACAAAAACTGTTCAGCTGAAATCGTGAATTTCGCAAAAAAAAAAAAAATTATTGCAACTCTTCTTTATTCTTTTAATCTTATTTATCCTCCTTCTAAACCTTAAACTTGCGCTCGTTAAAAGGAAATGAACGACTACTGGTGTACTGATTTATTTGAATTTATTGCTACTAAAATGATTTGAGCCAAATCCATTATTTTAGTTTTATATTTTACAAAAAGATAGCTAACATTTCTTATTGAACTTATGGTGTCTACGGGATTTCTTATGACTTTAGATCCTTGGTACAGCTTTGGATGCAGAAGCAAACTCTTATTTCAAAGTTGCTTGATATTTGAAAAATAAGATAGTTCTGTATTTTTCCACATCTAATTTAAAACAGAATCCTCTGAAACGCTTTTTAGGAATCAAGTACTTTCCGCCAAAAGTGAAAAAACTCTTAGGCACCGATTAATTTAAGCTTTGTTATTAATAATATATATTGGAAAGGATCTATAATATTTTTTTAAACCCAATAAGCTATTTTTTTTTCTTTTAAATATATAATAAAGGTTTCTTTTATCTACTTCAACTGATCTTTGCCTCAGATTTGATACAAAAGAAACGTAAAAAAAACTACTGGATTGGTCTAACGAGCTTAAAACGGAAGCAGTTGCATTTGAATGGATTTTCGTGGTTTGATGAAACCGAGCTGGTAATTGTTTGCAAAATTCGTACTAATCTCTCTTTTTTTTCCTTTTTCGTTGTGTGTGTGCGTGTCTCTCTCTCTCTCTCTCTCTCTCTCTCTCTCTCTCTCTCTCTCTCTCTCTCTCTCTCTCTCTCTCTCTCTCTCTCTCTCTCTCTCTCTTGCTCTCTCCCTCTCTCTCTTTCTTTCTCTCCCTCTTTTTCCCTCTCTGCCTTCATTTCTCAATCTTTCTGATTCTCTCTCTCTATCTCTCTTTCTCCCTATCTTTCTTTTTTGTATATAAATACAAATCATAACTATTTAACATCACATTTTCCATTACCTTTAACTTAAATACGTTTAAAAATACCAATATATTATATTTCTTATATTAATCATCATCACCATCATTACCATCATCATCCTCATCACCATCCTTATCAGTAGCAGAAACAGCATAACTGTCAACCTAATTATATTCATTATCATCACCATCTTCATCATCCTTATCATCATCATCATCATCATATCATCATCCTCATTATTTTAAAGTTGGTCGAAGTTATCAAGCTAAATGTATCTTAAACATATCTGAAAAAAATCAGTAGCTTTAATTGTTCAAACATGTAGATATATACCATATTGTACAGTTACACCAATTTATTAAAAAAAAATGTTATCTTCCATAACTACAATGGTAAATTCTAATATATAACAAGAGTTATATATATATCCATGTTACTCTAGCATTAATTAGCTGGGAATTCTATCGTTTCACTACTTGTACTGACTCAGCCTTTCATAATCTTTGTTAAAGCGATTTCTTGAACTCTTGAACACGGTACGTGCCGTGCTATGTACCTCTCTCCTGACACACATATCAAGTCGGTAGAGTATTAAATAAGTAGGCACTAGGTCTAGTAACAAATAGTTTTTTATTAGCGTCACAGTCACAATGGTCTAGATCGGGGACCTTTCGTGTGTTAGCTTAAAAATGCTTTTGCTGGTGTATGCGATCGGTACCTCAGAGAAAAAAATAAATAAAGATAGTTATTTCACATGAAGTCAGCAGAGAGGCTCACGACACATTTCTTTCCACTAACCTAAACAATAAAGATTTAGATCTATAGGCCCTACTCGATACAATTTGATAAAAGTCTTACTCAAGCTCACATACTTCTATACCCTCTCAAGATTTGATCTTCTTTCTTTTCTCTCTATCCTGGCTTGCAACGGATCTGTATTTGTAGCCAAATGGATATTCAAATGACCTGCGCTTGACCATGCTTGGTAGATATTTAGATGAAACTGTTTGCATGAATGGAAACAATCTTCAGCAGAGAAAGCGGAAAAAAACAATCACGGCTTAAAACAAAACCTTGTAGACAGAGTTATTTCTCACAAATGTAACACAACATATTTTAACAATAATTATAAGAAATCCTGTAAAAATGTCTCTGTATTAAACAAAAAAAATACTAACACACAGTTCACTATTTTACAACAGCGTGCAGTTCTAGACGTGGGGCATGCAAAGGCTCAAAAAATAATGCACGCTTAAAATTGACATCATAATTTTACATAGGTAACTACCATTGGCAGTTGGCGACAATCAGCCTCTTATATTTTCATAATCACCATTTTTATCACATATATCATTATGCTTATCATGAGGCTCTTCCTATCCAAAGTATTCGATCGTGAATCTCTACATATAATTTAGGTTGCATACTTGACTTCTCACTCATAATGTTTCATGCAGGCTTCTTATTTCAATTGGTTCCACACACGCCAATCGCAGTTTTTTCCTATTAAACAAGAGAATTGTGTGTCCAAAAACTCAATCTCCGGTAAATGGTTTATACGGGATTGTTACCCGACCAAACTCCCTTTCATCTGCCAGAAAGTAAGTGGTAAGTGTGAAAATCATTTTTTTCAACAAGTTTACCCGAATAAAATCGGTTAGAAAATGTTGTGATGAAGCTTTGACAACAACGTTATCGGAATAAGAGTAGTTAGCAAAGGCTGTCAACTCGAATATTGATTATTTGAATACTCATTTTTATAAACGTTTGAAGTAAATGCGCAGATATGAGTTCCGGTAAGCCAGTGCACCTTTTAGCACTTGTTGCAGGTATTCATGGCTTCCTAAAAACATTACAATGCTGTTCTTTTTTACGATATATTTGCATGTACAGAAATAGCTGATTTAAAACAAAATAATTTGAACCTAAAATACATCCAAAACTTTTGATTTCATGTTCGTTCCGAGAAACCATGAAGAGAGCAGAAGATTTAGATAATAACTATAGGTATATACTAAGGTAGACAGGGTAAGACAAGTTGAGAAACACAGAGAGAGACAGACAGACGAACAGAATATGAAATAGAGGCAACAGACAGCAGAGAAAAAAAAATGACAAAGAGAGACATAAAGAAATAAAAAATGGAGAGTCAGATAGTAGGCAGCATAGTAGGGCAGAGTAAGAAAAAGATAGAAAGAAGGGAAAGGAAAAAGAGATAGAAACACAATGCAAAAATAGAGTTCGAGAGAAAGACACAGAAAGAGTAAAAAAAAGAAAAGAAAAAAGTATTTTGTCGACAAAATTAACTATGTATGATATTTGGGATGAAAAGATAAGTGAATAGTCGTAGGTGGGAAAAGAGATAGGTTTAATGCAATGTAAACAAAGGCATAATAAATGTGATTCTGAATAATTGAGATGATATAACTAGTCTCTATTCAGTTGAAAGACTCCAGTAATAATTTTATTTTTATTTAACGTGCCAAACATCATCTCTCGGAAACTTATACCGAGGACAAATGTTCAGTGGGCACACCTAGAAACAGATTATTCCTATGATTCTCTCTATATGTTTTTTCTGTTTATATCTTAGCGGTCAATGATGAGCAGTACAATAAAAGATAGATGTTTAAATATGACAACCTTGACTCGTTGGTCGTAAAAGGATCTATCAATCAATCATGTGCCCACGTCGCTTTCAGTGCTTCTGTCACTCTTTCTACTTGGAGCCACTTTGTTAGTGCATCCAACATCTTTTCAAGTTGGTTTCCCCTGCTGTGAATTCCTTCGATCCTTCTAGTTGTCACAGGATGTTATAGTTTTCCTCTTTTCATCACATGGCCAAAAAAGGTTGCTTGGCGTTAACGTGTTATACCATGGGTGATCTTGTTGGGTTCGCTTATTGTAACACTGTTTCGTTTGATGTCATTGCAGTCCATGAGATTTCTCCGAAGAAACCATAATTCCGTTGCTTCCAGTTTCTTTGGCATCTGTTTTGGAATTGTCCAGGCTTCGCATCCATACATCAGAATGGGTTCAAAATAGCATCCAGGGCGTTTCTTATGCGAATAGAGATGTAGTTATTATTTAGTATTGATTTCATTATGTATGTGAAAACTTTTTTTTTGCTTGCGCTATCCTTGATGTGTACTAGAATTATTGCCATTAAGAAATCAGGAAGTTTTATGACTGCAAGTAATGAATCACGACTGTCATGTAAAATTCTAGCGAGTAAATGAAATCTTTTCCGATTGTTTCAGCCCGTAACCCCGGCCCGCCATCTCTGGTCTTCAACTTCACACCAGGCCACAAATTCGCCTATATCGGCTACAAGCTGGTCGCCAAGTGCTCCGCCTTTACAGAACTAGGGGCGGCGGTCAAGTTCAGGATAGAAGACGCGTTCAATGTCACAGATATTGCCCACGACATGGATTACTATGGGATCAAATTTACTTTAGAAGAAGGTGATACTTTTCAACATGACTGGTAGTTCGGATGAGATGAGCAGCGTGGATAATTTGTTTAATTGCAGCTTAAAAGGTTAAGCATAAAGTTCTAGAATAAACCTTTTATTTTTTTTTATGAGCGTGAAACTAGCGTTAAAGATGATATAAAAAAAAACTCAAGTATACGCTTAAACCTTTTGACTTCAACTTTTGACCCTGAACAATCTACAGCTGGCACGTATCGTAGCTTAAGACCAGTGATTTTTAAGACTATTTTAATGCTAATCATATACAAAGTGATATGCAACACTGTTTCTTAAAGCTGCAAGACCAATAATGTCATATGAAGCACTATGTCGAACGGTTGACTTGAGTCTTAAAAGAGTTTCTCTTTCTGAAGATTCTTAAGAACGATCAAAATCGGTGTCAGTGAAATATCTTGGATAATGATATCCTGTTATCAATCCTGAACTATTGAGGTGAAAAGTAGCCACGTTAGGAAGTTTGCGTGGACTAATCACGTTGCGAAAACGTCGATTTTTCTCAGAGAGAACCTACGCCAGCGTCTCTAAATAACTCTACTTTAGATTAGTCACGCCAATGAGCAACCTCCTTCTTCAAGTCAGTTCAAAAAATGAACCATTCTAGGTAAGCAAAATTCTCTCTTCTAAATAGATGTCATTACGTCATTCAGCACAAAGTATTAAGACACGAGGCAAGAGGCAGTTACGTTGACATCCGTTTACGCTTTCCTCCGAAAAGCCATTCACGCTTGAGGCTGTTTAAGTTCTACCTATCAAGTCTAGTCGTGGATTACGTAATGATTGCTCACATAATATGTCGACGTTAGCCCATCTCAGCCAGCCCTGAGGAATGCGAGCAGTTGAAACGTACAGTCTTAGTGGTACACACTGTGCTTTTATTGAAATCTCCTGTCGTTTTATTATCGGATTGCATTCTTTTTTTTTGCATTTGGATTTAAAGTTATTCTTCCTAATTTGCCTTTGGATTACACCAAATGATGTGTTCCTGTATTATACGAATGTTTTCCATGTGAAATAATTCAAGGAGTTTCTGTGCTTTGCTTTAGATTTTAGGAAGATTGTACTGCCCATCATTCTTAACTGTTTTCCATTTTTTTTATCTCTTATATATAGTGCTGGAGAATCACTACATAAAACCTCACCCATAAATAATTTCTGTCTCCTTGTTGTCTTTCTCTCTCATTCTCTATCTCTATCTCATTCTCTCTCTCTCTCTCTCTCTCTCTCTCTCTCTCTCTCTCTCTCTCTCTCTCTCTCATCATCATCATCATCATCTGCTTCCTCCTGTTTCATCTTAATTCGCCGACTCGTTACAGTTGCAAACACGCTTACCATTATCTCAATCAGCCTATATAGTTTTACGTCATCTTATTTGTTCCTTCTTTGTATAAGATATATTATGACTTTCGTTGTCCGACACATTCTATCGTTTCTTGTTTTATAATTGTATTTTCTTGACGTACCAGCACAGTTAGTTAATATACCGTATGACTGTAATATCAAATCTCGCGCAGAAGTGTATTCGCGAGTTGCTTGACCATCGTCACAGAATCAGAGATGATAAAAAATTTCAGTTGAACAGGTGTACACGTTGCAAACTTATGGGCACGTTCTTAGGGAAAAAAAGTAAAAATTTAGAGATATGTATGTTTAGAGTAAAGTGGAGCTACACAGGAAAAAAGAAAGCAAGAGAGAAAGAGAGAGAGAGAGAGAGAGAGAGAGAGAGAGAGAGAGAGAGAGAGAGAGAGAGAGAGAGAGAGAGAGAGAGAGAGAGAGAGAGATAGAGCGAGAGAGAGAGAGAGGCAGAGAGAGAGAGAGAGAGAGAGAGAGAGAGAGAGAGAGAGAGAGAGAGAGAGAGAGAGAGAGAGAGAGAGAGAGAGAGAGAGAGAGAGAGCATATGACTAGCATCTCGCGTCTCAAGCAGAAGAGTCCAGTGGCCCAACAAGTTTTCCGCCAGGTAGGTTGGCGGCTAGGCCTTCTAGATAGATGATACAAGTTCGACATAAAGAGATAAAAAAAATCAATACACTTAATTTTCAACTTGTCGAATCATCATTTACTGAGTCCATCTGAAATAATCGTGGGGATAAGCAGCAGTTAAATCTGTATTTGCAATTAATAACGCGTTATTATGATATACTTTTTTAAGCCGTACTTACAACATATAAACAGGAAGTATAAGTAGAAAGAATCCTATCTCAAAGACGAACATGTTTTGCTACTCATACTGTACATCTCTGTTTTTAGAGTTAAGAAACATTTTTTTTTAATTTCGTCCACCTTTCCACAATTCTTGCCTCAGATGGACGCTTTACCGAGATGGATGACCGCTGCTTCCCACGGACAATTGCCACAATGACCTTCGAATTGACTACAAAGTTGTTAGGAACCAACCTGTCTTGTTGCTGGGGCTTTCAAAACAATTTCACAAGTTGTTCAGACATTAAATCAACAGAGCTACGCTGTAAATGAAACTCGAATGCTTAAAAAAAATTCTTCTGAGCTTTAAAAGATAAAACAGCATTTGACTGGTGTTTTTTTGAAAATTATTGAAAAAGCTGTAGCTCAGTAAATTTTATTTCTGAAAAAAACCAGAAAAGGTCTGTGTTTAAAAAAAAAAAAACCTCTCAAAAAATCAACAATTTTTATAACCACTTAATAAAAGCCGAAAGATTCGAAAACAATTAGATAATTAATTTCTTTTTCAATCTAACAATTTCGATGCTTAAACTATTTTATGACTTCGGCCTTCATCTCCTTAGTGGGTTCCATCACTTGCTTCCCATGTATGTTTCCCATACCCCTGAACACGACGGTGTATGGTATAGAATTATGATTTTATTTCTTCTGAAAGATTATGGAAATTCTTCAAACGATGTTAGATTCCTTTGCTGTAAAAATGCTCTCAGAATAATTATTAATATTTGTGTGTCAAAGGAGTCTAGAGATTTATACATTTTTTTCATATATTACTGGCGATTATTTTTTTTTTATTTTTTGTTCTGTTATTGTAGTATTTTTGTAGTGAGCTCTCATTTTCTAAACCTCGAGGCATTTTACTAGCTTAACATCAGTAAACAAAATACTCAAATTAAGTCGTTTTTTTTTGTTTTTGTTTTTGCTACGCACAATAAATTTCTATATGTCAAATATTATGAACAATAATCAGTGTGCTGTCTAAAAAAACTAAATTCTTTATATATCTTGTTATTAAGTATGTCATGCCTTAAATCATTCCAAGGATTTAAATTTTTCTGGAAGATTTTTTCTTACTTCAGTTTTGTTTTCCAACATAATGGTTGAGCTTTACATTTCACAGTCATCTTTATTCATTTGACCTTTGAAGATTATTTTAAATTTATCCTGTTGACATTCTACTTCCATGATGTAGTCCGAAATATGTTTGAGATATATAATAGTTTTGTTGCAAGTCTGTAGATTTTTAATCTTCTTCCTAAAAATACATATGACTCGTTCTTAACCTGCTTTAACTGATTAATATCTAAAAAAATCTTAAAACCTTGTTGTTTGTAAGGATATAAATGTTGTATGATATCTTCACCTTCTGCCCTAGATCTTCCCCGACGACCGCACTTGGTCATTCATAGCCCCTACCTGCTTTCAAAAGGCGAATTTCTGACCGCTACCTGCACAGCCTGTGTTGGCACTGGTGGGCAGTTGGTATGGACCTTGGTCAGACAAGAGGACCAAATCCAGTGGAGCAGTCAGTTTGCAATCACTCAACAAGTGCCTGTGGTTTTGGAGGTATCTTCCAACCAATCAGAAATGGCCTCTTTTGTTAAAGGTAATTATACCATTTTGGGTGGGGCTTGCGGTAGGGGTAATGCTCCTCAACAGCAGTAACGTTGATTTTATTGTGTCAGTTCTCTAATTTTATATTTTACAACATTTCTTTTATCACGTTTGCCCATCAAGATCGCACATTTCTCTCAATCTGATTCCTCCCTTTTCAGCAAGTTTTAATTTTGAAACTGAAAAACTCTTAACCATTCCAGTTATGAGGAATTTTGCCCAAAAGTCGTTAAAAAAGTTGATTTTCCTTAAACCATCCATGATAACATGTTTTTTAGATAATTTTGTCAGTGTCAACACATTAAAAAAAATTTTTTTTTTATAAAAGGTCAGCCATTATCAAAGCTTAAGTCATTGATAATATCAAAATATGGTTACTGATATTAATTTATCGTCAAGCAAAGTAGAAATTAGAAAATAAGGCTGCGGTTCTATCCCACTTGACAAACTCGGAGTAAAGTTTACGAACAAGACAAAGAATGTTTTTGAACATTTTTGAAGCCTTTATCCTATGAGGAGATCATCTTGGACCTTCAGGTGTAACAAATTCGATAAAACATACTTGGCGAGATTTAAAGAAAGAAGAAATATTTCATATTTTCACGTCTATTGATACTTACCCATTTTTTCTCCACGAAATTTGAAGCATAAAAAGAATTGACTCATTTAAACATTAATTGCAGGAGATAATATCACGAGGATATCATGGGTTGGTAAGTACGCTCGCTTAATTGTTATTCGGTAAGTGCGATGTTGATTTCAACCAAACATAAAGGAGAGGTATCTTGCATATTTTAGTCCTGTAGGCCTTATTTTATCTTGGTATTCATTCTAATTCTAATGAGATAGAGGTGGTAATCTTATGAGTTAGAGCCACTGAGTACTGATTGAACTTCACATGAAGGAAAAAAATAATGATAGCACTGCCGCTTAGAAACATTTCGTTACGGATTAAATGGAAGATTCGATGCCGCTTAGCAGCAAGACTCTCGACATTTGCAAAGGTTCTCAGGTTATAAAACTTGGTTTCTATAATTCTCAGGTTTTTTAGAACCATGAGAGATATCAACTTTTTTCTCCCTTTTCGCACTACATGTATATGACCGCTTACCACCTACCTTCGCCATTAAGCTTGATCAGTGTAAGCTGTTGTGTTAGCACTGACAATTTGAATCCTACCTACTGAAAGTGCTTCAGTGTCCAGAAGTGTCCAAAAATCGTTCATCGGATGTATCTTCACCCGGATATTACGACTGATCACTTTCTAAAAATAAAACCTCCTTAAACAAAATGAGATTTAATTATTTTTTTTTTTATTTCAGTAAATCAGGTTTAGTAGCTGGCTTAACAGAGGTTAACTGGGATGGCCATATGTTTATTATAAAATTTTTGATTTTTAAAATTAACATTACTACGTGAACTTGTTTTCTGCTTTGTTTTTTTCTTAAAGTATATTGTGTCTTTTTGTGTAGCTGTGATTGGTTTTTTGCTTAATAAAGCCAATCTCATATACAACTCAGGTGTGAGATCAAGTATTGCTGATAATCTTTAAACCCTTTCAGAGAGGGCGAAAAAAGAGACCCTAATCTCACCTTTTCATAGGATGGGGCTCAAACTCGAAAAGATGTTAATATTCTAATCTCACAGCTGTGGGTGCCCCTGAGGGGCTCTGCACACATTAACTCAAAACCATAAAAAAATAAATTGAGTGCCTATGAGTGCCGTCACAGCGAATTGGGCTAAATGAACACTCAGACGGCCTAATTCGCTGTGATGGCATTCATAGGTTGATCATTTCTGTCATTTGTTTCATACAATTTGAATATCCGCGGCCGATATAATTGTGTGTCATTTAATGCCGCATTATTAGCCCATACGGAATGATGTGAACTTTTTGCTCTGAAAATGAAAAAAAAAAGTAAATGAATCCGATTTGATGCCTTGAATAAAATCAGCGTGTACAAAAATCTAGATTTTACAAAGATTACTTACTTTTTGTTTGGCAAGAGGTGGAAAAATCAGAAATAGAAAATCGAAAAAGGTGAAGCACACATGCATTGTTTAAAAAACAACTGGTGGTCTAAAAAAACCAAAATAGTTGACATAATAGTTTTAACAGCACACTTTTCAACAATTTACACTATTTTCTAATGTAATTCAGTCAGCATACTTTGCTTCGAACCTCTTAAACGCGATGCTATCAGCACGTTTGGCAGCTTTTTATATGCACCACTTAAACGCGATGCTATCAGCACGTTTGGCAGCTTTTTATATGCACCACTTAAACGCGATGCTATCAACACGTTTGGCAGCTTTTTATATGCACCTCTTAAACGCGATGCTATCAGTACGTTTGGCAGCTTTTTATATGCACCTCTTAAAAACGACTCGGTTTAGCCAGCTCTTTTGGCGGGTATTTACATACAGATCTTAAACACAAAACACCAAACATGTTTAGCAGTTATGGGCATCTACCTTCAGTGATTTGCAAAAAGCAATCAAGTGCTTTCATATAATAACGTTGGTAAAAAGTTTACATAAATTTCCTAGTTCTAGTTAAATGTCAAGAGCTATAATTTATTTATATTAACAAGGAAAATCATCTAATAAAATAAAGAATAATAAAGTGACGATTTCTAACACTTTTCCTCTTCCCCTTGAACAATCTTTTTAGACAAGAGCTGAAGCACGGCGAGAGGCAGGCGTTAGACTAAGAGTGTGTCGTTAGTAATTTAAAAATTTCTTTATCCAACTCATGGTGGAATTGATTACCTTTCTCACGGAATCATATATTGTTTGAGTCAGTAGGCATTATCAAGTTCTTGTTACAGTTAGTGACATTATAAACTCAGAACATTTTGAGTTAAGCTAGCTCTCAGTTCTGCTCTACGTTTTGATTATAAAAAAAAACCCATTCAGCCTCAATTAAAAAAAAAAAATTTGTTATTAAGAGTAACGATACCATTAGAAATGTTCATTAACTTTTCCTTTCTTTGGCTTCGTATCGATATCTCATCATTTGAAGAAGCGAAACCAGTTCTTATAAATAATTTTCTCTTTCAGAATTACTGTATAATTTAGAAAAACCCAATCATTTATGGGTCTTTATTATTCTAAATATGTGGATATAAACATATGGGCAGCTCTGAATTCTCACAAGTCAATGTAACGCTTGTAACTTGTTGCGGGAATGCATAGTTTGTTTGTTGTTATTTCTTATGAGTATTTACATGTGGTTTTGAGCAGACTTGTGTGAAGACAGAATTAAACTTTTTCGATATATTAAGTCAGTTTAGGAGAGGCAATATTAAACCGGTAATATGTATTAAGAACTGATTTCTAGTGAATGTCTTAATAAGTTTTGTCTTTCACTTTACACTGCAGCGAGTGAAGACGCTCTATGCGGTCCTTACATAGACTCAACATTTAAGAGACTAGTTGAAGGTGACCTACACGGGTCGGTGCTGACCTGTTTATCCTCTAACCCGGACAAACAAACTGTGACCACAGCCGACGTGACAGCTCGAAGCTCTGTTTTCTCTGGTAACTGGTGAAACTAAAGTTATAAATAGCATGCAGTTTGGATAAAGTTTGCAATGTCATTTTTAATTATAACAAAGCCATGGGAAGCTTCATTTCTAGACAATTTGAAAACAGTTATAAGAATCGGATAACAACCAACTATTTATAAGTGTCGGTGTTGTTGACGGGTTTACAATACAACACTTAAAATAACTCAGACTATCCAATCACCTTTTCTTTAGTCATGGGTTTGGATAGTAAGGTATTAAGGAAAATATTAACACTTGTCTATGAATACAGTTAGTCACATGGTGATATAAACAGAATGTTTTCTATGTTTTAAAGATTTGTCTTTCTTGGGTAATTCATAGGAATATAATGAGTATATAAGTGTATATAACTGAATATAACTGTTTATTTTTATTTCACTTTCTCCATCACAGTGTCTGTGTATAAAAGTCATGTGTGGAATGGTAAGTTATTGTTTACCTTTGAAATTTTAATTTCACCAAACTCGTGTACGCCACTTTTCTCTCCGTAATCATCATCATCATCATCATCATCATCATCATCATCATCATCATCATCATCATCATCATCCCAATCACTTTCACCACCACAACCACCACCGACACCATCGTCATCATCTGCAGTAGAATCAGCAATTTCATCATCAAAACCAACTTCAGCACTATCATCTATACCAACATAATCATTACCATCAAGATCATCATCATAATCATAATTTTTATCGATCAATCAGTTTTATCATCATCGCCACTACCAATTTTTTCTCCTTACCTTTATTGCCATTGTTTGTATCCTTATCATTGTCATAGACCATAATTACACAGTATTTTCTTTTACATTACTGGAAGACTTTACACCATTGCATAAAAACTATAGATATAAACAAGACATGCTAAGATTAAAAGTTTAATGACCGAAATCACAAATGAAAATGCGAATAATACTTTAACATTTCAAAAAACACGTTTATGAGTAACGAATGTCCTAATTGGATTATAAACTTTAACCTAATTTAGAAGTTTTAAAGAAACAATCAGTCAGGTGTCCCTGTCTTAAGAGTACGCGATCATGACTTTCCATGCATTTCGATTCCTTGTTTCTTTTAGTTTTACTGCGATTTTTAGCCCTACATTTAGCCTCGTTATTTGTTTGTCAACATGTTTCCTGTCTGTTTTCCCCTGCTCCCTTTTTTTTTTGATCATTCCATTTATCACAAGAAGTTCTAGTTCATAGCTTCTCACCATAAGGCCAAAAAGGTCGCCTTTTGTTGATGTGTTCTATTTATGAGTGATTTTATTCTCTCAGCTTCTCATAACACCGCTTCTATTTCTTTGAAATTCATGAGATTCGTAGTTTTCCGTAGGAACCACATTCCTATTGGGCCCAGTTTCTTTTGTAGCTTATTTGAAACTGTCCAGGCTTCGCACCCACACACGAGGAAGGGCTCAATATAGCATTCCAGAGCTCTTCTTCTTTTCTAGATGGAAATATATTTGTTTTATAGTACCGCCTTCATTCTCTGGAAACTCTTTCGATAGCGCTACTCCTGATGTCATTTCAGTGTTTTTGCGTCCATCGCTTGAAAGAAAAGTACCCAAGTGTTTGAATTGATAGCTTTGCCTGAGTTTATCCCCGTTAATAACGATGTATGAAATGTCTCTGTACACTCAATGTTTCGATTGAAGACTTTCCTCTGTATCTAAGCTATTCAGTTTTAACCCTCCCTGTCTGCTTTCTTCTTCAACAATGTCCAATAAATTTTGCAGTCTTGTTTATTTTAATCTATGTAGGTAGAAACTCATTGGGGAGCTAGATAACAGGGAATTTTCAGAGAAGAAACCCCCCTTGTAGGAAGTGTTTCGGCCCTGAACTTCTGACAGTCTAAGGGGGCCGGGCCACACCCAGGTCATGACTCCCACATGTCTCCCTGTTATCTTTTTTTTGCACAGCGCCAGGATTCGAACCCATACCCTCATCTCTTGATGGATTGCTGATCCCGGCGCTACACCACTTCGTCAACTGGTCCTGCGATGGTTAGAGCATTTTTAATCCTTATGAAGGAACCTCTCATTTCTCCTGCTCCAGATCCACCGGGAACTGTTTTCGGCTATTTCCACTAGTAACTTTAGAGCTTTTGTTCTTTTGTTGCCAGATATTTAAAAGTAAGTCAGAAGGTCGTAGACTGATGACCCTACGAATCCTCTGGCACCAACCTCAACGGGCATATTCACAGCTTTGTAGCCGGCATTTTGTAGCTCTTAGGTCAGGTTCATGTATTTCTCTCTTTTGTAGATGTGGGCCTCTTCCATTCTGTTTTCGTATGGTACTGTTAGCTCCACAATGATCAATTGTTGTGTGGAAGCTGAATGGATCACGATATCAGCCCTTAATCGCGTTTCTTTGATTATACTGGGGTGACTGTCCCATTCTGGAAGGTCTTCTAAAACATCCCAGTCATCACAGCCGTCTAGAAGGCATTTTGTCTGGTTAGTTGTCCTCACCGGCCTTCCGTGCCATGACTTAGCGCCTCCCTCTGTTGTGAATATCAACGCGTTAGTATTAGGGAGGGTAGTCTCTCCTTTAGCCGTGCTTATGATTGCGGCAAGTTCCTGAAGGACTCTGTTATGCCTCCATGTGAGGGCGATTTTGCAAGAGCTCAAGACATGCTCTGTGGTCTGCCTGCCTTGGCATAGCGGACAAGTGGGGTCCTCTTTCTTTCCCCACCGTACCAGATTTGCGTTTGAGGGCAAAGATCGTACACTGATCTGATGAGAAAGCTGATCCGAAGTGGCGCCATGTGCCAGATCTCATTCCATGTGAGGGATTTCTGCAGGGCATTATCCCAATTAGTCCAATATCCCTGTTGAGGTTGCTGAACTGCTTTCTGAACCCTTCTGGAATCTTCATTGAGCCGTATCTCATTGATGACCATGTCTATTTTTTTCCCTCCTGCTTTTGACCACCATTTTGCTGTACATGATCCTCGCCCTTTGCGGTCAGTTTGAGTTTGCCCAATCACTTCTTTAATCTTAAGGCACTCTTTCGCTTCGTCTACGACTTCGACAACTTTCCATTTCCTACCCGTCTTTATGGTCGGTTGCACTGTCTTTACAACTGGGTCCTCGGAGTCCTCTAAAATAGAGAGTAGCCTAGCTTTGCCACATTTATACTCTTCCAAGATGGTTTTTAGTGGGAGTCTCAACTTTGCTTTACGGCAGTACATTGCCACATCTGTGAGACCCGGAGGTACCCCTAACCACCTCCTGGTGAACTTATTGATCTTAGCTTCTATTGCCTCAACTGTAGTTGAGCATATTTCATAGACCAGGAGTGGCCAGAGGAGCTTCGGAATTAGCATGAACTGTAGGCACCACACTTTCAGCTTGCCCTGAAGGCCACATCTGATGGCTAGCAGGCCTTCGGTAGCAAGTTCTACTGTTTCTAGTCCTCTTTTTGGTATCTTTCATGGATGAATCGTACCACCTCTCAAGGCTCTTAATCGGTTCTTGGCTGTGTGTTGGTATCTGCTGAGTGGCCATTGTGAATATCGTCGTCGCATCTATCTTACCTTTCCTTACTGAAAGACTGCGAGACTTCTTTGGTTTGAATTTCACCCTGCACCATGCCATTAAGACGTCAAGGTGCTCTAGCATTAGACGTGTTTCGTCTTCCTTTGAGCAGATTATGGTGGTATCATCCATGAATGCTTTCAAAGGAGGCATGTAGCAACCACCACCTAGATTAGCCGGGCCTGCGCTATCTTCTGCTGCTTCAAAGATGACTTCCATAGCCATGACGAACAGTTTTGGGGATATGGTACAGCCCATGGTGATTCCAATTTCCAAGTTGATCCAGTCTGTGGTGTAGCTATTAGTGGAGAATCTCATTCGGAAACCGCTGAAATAGTCATCTAGTATGACTTGTATATCCTCCGAAACATGGTACATCCTCAGGGCCAGCTGAGTCATTTGTACTGGTACCGATCCGTAAGCATTTGCCAGGTCCAATCAAATGACGTCGAGGTTAAGTTTCTCCGATTTTGCCCTTTGAATAGCTTCCCAGATCATCGTTACATGCTCTAAGCATCCAGAAACTCCGGGGATGCCTCCTTTTTGGACCGAGGTATTTATGTACCCATTTTCAGTGAGATATTTTGTTAAGCGGGATGCCATGACTGAGAAGAATATCTTTCCTTCTACATTCAACAGCGAGATTGGTCGAAACTGATTTATTTCAGTCGAGTTTTGCTCCTTGGGTATATAAACTCCATCAGCAGACATCCACTGCTCACTGATCTTGAGGTTGCTCCATGCTCCTCGGAGAATTCTGTGCAACCGCTTTAGAACGTTGGGACATCTTTTAAACAGCAGATGAGGCATGCCATTGGGGCCTGGAGCTGACTTGGCGCTTGCTTTTTGCACTACTGCATTGATTTCTTTCAAGCGTGGTGGTTTGCTATTGAATTCTTCTCCGGGAGCAGCTGGCCACATCAGGTCTGCAGGTTCATTCAGAGGTATTTCTCTGTTTGGGTCAGAATATGTTTTCCTCAGGTGGGCCTCCAGCTGTTCTTTCTGTACTGAAAGAGAACCTGATCTTGGTTGCTGGAAGAATTGTCTTGCAAACTGAAATGGGTGTTTGTAGAAGCGTTCCTGGTTCTTTTTCTTTTGACTTCGTCTCTTCTTTGCGGATTATGCTCTGCTCAGTGCTGAGTGTCTCGCCTTCAAACCTCGCCAAAGTTCCTGCAGCCCATTTTTCTCTTCTTCCGTCGCTGATTTCATTTGTTTCCTTAAGTTTTTCTTCTGCTTTCGCAGGGTTTCCATCTCACGTTGCCTTCTACTTTTTTTAGGTTCTCTTTTGGCTTGATGTTGTTTAGCCCCAAAGGTGTTAAAACATGTCTGGTAGATAATGTCACCGAAAGTGGTAAGTTTGTGCTCCAATGTGCTCTTCCCGATGAGCTTGTCTAGATGTAGGACTATTTTGCTATCCAGAGCTTCCCATTGTTCTTTTGCGCTTGCTGGTGGGAAATTGATCTTCTGGCGTTTAGCGTTGATGAGCTGTCGGAATTCTTCGTCAGACTCCTCAGCGTGGATTTTCTCAGCACTGTGGTTTTGAACCTGGCTTTGGTTTTCCGACGTATTACCTGCCTGAGCAGTGCGCTGCTGTTGATTCGTCGAAGCATTCAAGCAGGTCATTTTAGTTTATTAATATAGTGCCATCAGCGTGTTCCATGTTGCTTGGTACTTTAATTCATTTAACAAAAGGTGTGGGGAAAGCATACATCCCTATCTGACACCAATGCCTTGGGGTTTTTTAGAGCTGATTTCCCAATCAACTCGCATAGCTGTGGTCCGTTCTCAGAACGTGTTTTTGATTACTCGTAAGAAAAAATGATTTAAAAATGTCAGATCTAATGGGTTTTAAAACATAAAGAAGAGAAAATGAGAAAAATGAATATGCAAAATATTGGGATGATAGAATAGACAATTCGCTAAAATTAAGACTTCCAATTAATAGATATACACATATATTTAAAACAAAATTACATTAAACGCCATAAAATGTTAACACGTTTAAAAATTAACGCTTCTGAAGTCAATTGTCAGAAATTTGCTCGTGCCTTATTGGGGTTATTTTCGAAGACTCGCTAACCTTAATAAAAGATTGAATTTGATTTATTCAGCAGAACTGATGTCTCATCAGTGATTGAATTTATATTTCGTTATTTAAAACTTCTGGTTCATATGAAACCATTTTTAGGTAAAGAAGTAGGGCATATTATTTTGAGATCACGGTTTATTATTTTTTGTTATTATCTTTTTTATTTTAATAATGTTAAATTTTCTAATTCATAAAAGTGTCTATTCAAAGTCGGACATAAAAATGCATATTGATTTTCTCCTCTACAATTTCTTCTATACTCCACACGTTCTCTTCCTCCTCTCGTTCATCCTTTCTCTCTCTCTCTCTCTCTCTCTCTCTCTCTCTCTCTCTCTCTCTCTCTCTCTCTCTCTCTCTCTCTCTCTCTCTTCTCTTCTCTTTTCCCCCTTTTCTTCCTAATTCCTGCTTATTTTCTCTATCCTATCCTCATTATTTTCCCTACCTTTATCCCTCTTCTCTCCCTCTCTCTCTCTTTCTCTCTCTCTCTCTCTCTCTCTCTCTCTCTCTCTCTCTCTCTCTCTCTCTCTCTCTCTCTCTCTCTCTCTCTCTCTCTCTGCTTCTCATTGTTTTTCTCCATCTTTTTCTTCTTCCGTATATTTTTCTCTTCCATCTCATGACGGACAGGACTGTCAGAAAAGAAACAGCTTACACTGTTCTTCATATTGATGTGGTTACTGCCAATGGCCCTTGGAGTAAGCCTATGCCTTGGATTGCCTCTTTTAAGAAAGAAAAGCAATATACCAGGAACACCAACTAAAGGGCCAAGAGAAGCTTTCAGCTGTAAGTATTATACGGTTTTATTTTTCAACTAGTGTAATATAACATTTACCTTTGTCGCCAATGCAGAAACTTCCTATAATCATCCGCTCTGCAATCAATCAGTCAGGTGCCGTGTTTTTAGCGTAGGCTATCATGACCTTCCACGCATCTCTGTCCCTTCCGCTTTCAGTGCTTCTGTCACTCTTCCTACTTTGAGTCACTTTGTTAGTCCATCCAACGTCTTTTCACGATGTTTTCCCCTGCTGCCATGACATGACCAAAAAGGTTGCTTGGCTTTTACGTATCTATTTGTGATTGAACTTGGTATGTCAGTTTCTCGTAACACTGTTTCGTTTGATATCTTTGCAGTCAATGAGGTTTGTAACATTCTCCGAAGCAACTACATTTCTGTTTCCTCCAGTTTTTTTTTGAAGCTGGTTTTGTCAACTATCGCTGTCGGTTAACCGGTTAAGTTAATCCATTATTAGATCTAGAGCTTTCAGCTTCAACACCCCTCTAGAGTCCAATAATCGATCAAAATCATCAAAAACAACTTTCGTGTTTCAATAATATCTAGAGTTAATAAGTACAAATCTGCTTCTTTTGAAAAAAAAAAGTTTATATTCCTTTCGATGCTTAGTTTTCTTTTTAAAAAATTGAAGAATCTAGATTTTCTAATATTTTTTTCGATAATATGTTGATTGAGCAGATTTAATGGAGGTTCCAGCAATCAACAAAGAATCTAGACATCTTGTATACTTATTCTCCTATCGTAATTCTATTATTTTTATTTTAATCTATGTTTTAATACTTCATTTTGTCATACTGCAATGATATCCGAAAAAAAAAACAAAAAAACAAGAGCGTGAAAAGTATTTTACAATATTTTCTTTCTTCCCTTTTACGGGATCCAGAGTTCATGATTGGATTAAAACGATAAAGATAATCTTTTGGAGATAAAGGTTAATCTTGTTCTCTAGTAATGCGCTAAAACCAGCTAGCCAAATGTGCTGAAAGAAAAAAAAAAGGTCTCAATCGGACAAAAATAATCAACAAAATTTAACATTCACCGACCCTCTTCCAAATACAATTCAGCTCAGACAGGTTCCTTATGCATCCGAACGTAATTTCTTTTACTTATAAAATTTCTAGCCCTTTAAACTGCTGTTTATTCTTTTAAGAAGAGAAATAACTTTATGGATTTTAAAATCTGTTTGCAATTGGATTTTAGTGATTTGTTTAAAAGTACGTTGCCAGCGCACTTTTATTGTTATGACTTGATGTAGATGATGTGACTTAAAGTAGAAAATATTGTGTGTAGTGCTGGATCAAATAGTGAGATTGAAAAAGTATGTATTAAAGCTTTAGTATCGCGCTTAATAGTAAAGATCAAATGAGACAAAAGATGTAGCAGGGTAGATCTACTAATTAAGAAAATATTTATCAACTTTTGGCTCTTGGTCTTTGAAACATATTTTCTCTATGTCTGTCTGTCTCTCTCTCTCTCTCTCTCTCTCTCTCTCTCTCTCTCTCTCTCTCTCTCTCTCTCTCTCTCTCTCTCTCTCTGTCGCTCTCTTACTCTTTCTTTCTTTCTCTTTTTCTCTTACTTTCTCTCTCTCTCTTTCTGTGCAAGATCGTCATAGCAACCAGGCAAGATTACATCCTGAAGAAAGGAAGCAGGATGAAGGATACGCCAAGCCAACTTTTTTTCCTCCCGAAAATTCTAGTTTTGGTTTAAAAAAGACCAAACCAAAAACTCTGACAAGGCCCCTTCGTCTTTGAACTTCAAAGGCCATCTATCTATTGACACAAAAAGAAAGAAATCGTCTGTAATATCAACAAGAACTATTTCTAAAATCAAGATCGGGAAAAGAAAAATGTTGTGTCTGACTGATAAGTGACCATCACTGTCTTGTTTTCTGAAAAAAAACCTTTGTCTTTTTCCTAGTTCGAACTTTCACGTGTTTGTTTCTCTATACGGAGTAGCTAATAAAGCGGGAAGGGGATCTATTCTGGACTTACAAATCTCTTTATAGATCTCTTTAAAACATCTTATTACCAAGTACTTTAGATAATTTAAAGGAAAAATAGGGCTTCCGGTAAGGTAAAGCCTCTCAGGCACTTTCTTTTTTGAGTCTATAGTTTTCCAAAAAGCGATTAAAATATTTTGCCGGATTCTTGTGAAATGGTATTATCTCAGATAATCTATACTCTTTTAATACTGTGAGGCAATCAAGCAAAGATCAGCTATAAATTCAAAAATGTATCATAAAATACAGTATGTTGTACAGCAGGTTTGTGTCACTGTGAAATGCTTTGTTTCATTAAATCATACTTATTCTTAAAAAAATGCATTTTGAAGTAAACAAATATATCATGATCAATGATTTCCTTTTTTTTTTAATCCTTCCCTTCACTTTCATGCAAAGAATCCTTTTAGAAATGTATGATTTATCCTTAATATTGTGACATGAACATAAACCGTTCTTATTACTTGAAAGTATCAATTTCTTTGTTGCAATTTAAAATAAACAAAAATTAGCAATAACCTATGTTCATTATGTGTACTTTAAAAATTTAGCTTCTGTGCATTTTAGCAAAAATCTTAAAAGAGCGTCATAAAGTCTGCAAGTTCAATTTCAGTTTAAAAATTCAATACTGATTATTCAGAAAACTACTATTAGGATATAATTTTATTTTTTACTTTAAAATTAAACAATACCTATCATATTACTACTACTACTACTACTACTACTACTACTACTACTACTACTACTACTACTACTACTACTACTACTACTACTACCACTACCACTACCACTACCACTACCACTACCACTACCACTACCACTACCACTACCACTACCACTACCACTACCACTACCACTACCACTACCACTACCACTACCACTACCACTACCACTACTACTACCACTACTACTACCACTACTACTACCACTACTACTACCACTACTACTACTACTACCACTACTACCACTACTACCACTACTACCACCACTACCACCACTACCACCACTACCACCACTACCACCACTACTACTACTACTACTACTACTACTAATAATAATAATAATAATAATAATAATAATAATAATAATAATAATAATAATAATAAAACTATTACCAGTACTGCAATCTGGAATTATACATAGTCGACTTCAAGTTTGCCATCTCCAAGCATTTCTGCTGAGATACCTTTATTCAAGACAGTTTTGTACATTTAGCCTCAGATTCCATTACTGCCAAACTGTTGATAGGATATAATAATAAACATATAGAGTGGAAACGAGGCAGGAGGAGGGTCTTTGCCAGTAGCACCTTTCTTCAAAAGAGCGTTTATGAAAAAAAATGAAAAGCACATAGGAGAACGTCTGATCATACTCACTGATGGTTGTTCAGGCTAAAAATACAAAAAAAAAAAACAAAAAACAAGGTCATCATAAGTTTCTTCATCACACTTGTCAAAGAGGGCGTGCACAATTCAATAGATAATTATTTCGCGTACTCAAGTCATACATTTCTTCCAAACGATAGCTACTTTTCCCACATCTAGATGAAGAAGCATCTGATCAACAGACCAGATGAATGGAGAGCTGTGACTAAAGACAGCAAACTTTCACAACCATTTCAGTTTGGGATGCTTTAACCATAAAGCATTTGTGGACAACACGAGGTTTGCTGATGACATTAAATAAACAGTCAATTGTACAGATCGTTATAGATGTAATGACGTTTTCATATGATTCAAGCTGTCAGGTGAACGAAACGTTGATCAAGAAATATCAATTGATCGTCCAACTGAGTAAAATAGAGTCTGGTTAAAGTTTTTAATTTAATCCATGCTCAACGTCAACAGTATAATAGAACTGTTGTCTTTTGTATATTGTATATAAGCCTATAATGGGTAATGTTTAAAGCCAGCACATATTTGCTAGATTAGGAGGTTCTGTTGGAATGATCTTGACCATATGTGGATTCGAACCTGCTGTTCTGTGCACACGAAATTGGTCAGAAGCCCAGCCAGTGACCTCTGAAGCATACAACTACTGCAATATTTTTTTTTTAAACTGATCTGAAAAAAACTCTTGCATAGTCCGAAAAACAAGGTGTATATATATATATGGCCTCTGCTTTTTTACCTCGAGATGTCATATAGGCTGGTCCACTCTAACGTAGCTGCTTCCTCTCGTTTCTTGCCCACTGACTTGGATTTCTATTCTTGCGCTTTGGTTTCGACGACTCAGAACTTATTTTCTTTCGTCGTCTCGATGACTTGGGTAGAGTCGTAGCCCGTACTTGGCTGTGTGGTATTGTTAATGATCTCGGCGGGTGTACTGTTTGAAAGATTGGTGGATGAAGTGCTTTGCGCATTGTCTGCACCTGTAAGGTTGAGATAAAGAGAGGTATGAAACCGGGATCTGAGTCGCCGTCATCTGGGGATAAATCGGACCAGCAGTCAGGGCCAAGCTCTTTTTTTTTGTCTTTTTTTGACACCTTCCATGCTGCGCTGGCTGCTACAGTAGCTGAGCTCTTTCTCTTCGCGAGAGATTGCTCATTTTCTACAACCATGTTGTTTACATCATCCAACCTTGTAGTCTTGGATTGAAGATGATGCTGACATGTTACATATACTAATTTACAATTAAACATGCAACACTTACCCCATCTTAATCATGCATAGGTTTTTGATTCATATCCGCTGTTTCAGGTTGCTCTTCTTCTGCAATGCTGGTTTTTTTTTTTAAGCTTAAATTGAAAACGAAACCATTAGAAGAGGAAAGCAACTCCAAAGACTGGTTTCCTTGCATCTTAATTTTATGGAGGCTAACGCTTCGATTTCGTGTTACATTCCTGTATGTCAACCCAAAAACCGTAATGATTTGACTAATTTCACATATTTGCGTAGTTAAATCCCACAATATACAGGTTTGTTGCACAATAAATTTCACTTTCATAATGCAACATTCCTGTAATGGCTTGCACAAGAATGTTGCATGCCATTTAAAATGGGACCCGCGGATCTAGGAATGTTTTCCAGGGCAATAACTCAGCCATTTATTGTCATAGTGCTCTGAGATTTTGACACAATGTGCGCCGTAATCGATTCTATCAAGATATTAAAGGAAATGATTTTCGCCCAATATGAGGGTTACAGGAGTGTTGCATAACACCGACGCACTGGGCTATCAAAATGGTCTATACCATAACATACCAGGAGATCCTTGGTTCTAAATGGAGAAAAACAAATGGAATACTTAGAACAATACTATGTCAAAGTCCAAAAAGCCTTTTGGTAATTTTCTCCAAAACATTTCTTTTGCAAGAGTTTGAAGGAATGCTAAGCATGCAATAGTCTAGATGGACGGCGTTTGAAAAATTAGGCTTATTTCTCAGCAGTCATAAGGCCAATGTTGATAGGATGCTAAATAAAGAAAAAAGCTTTTTGCTTAATTTCTGATAATGGTGAGTTCAATGTCAAGTCCAAGTCCATACATGGACATAGGCGCGATATAGAATTTGAATAGCTATTGACTAACAGTCCCGACACAACGTATTGCTTTCTGAAGGTAAATGGCTTAATTGCAAGACTCCCAGAGTATTCGTGTTATTTCATTGCTTCCCAATAAAACTTCTAAAAACAATTTAGCGATTTATGGAGAGTCTCTAAGTAAATGCAATAAGTCTATATATCTCTCTCTCTTCTCTGTTCGTCTATCTGTCTGTCTCTCTTTCTCTCTGTCTTTCTCTACTCTTACTCTCTTTTTTCTCTTTGTCTCTGTCTCTCTATCTCTCTGTCTGTCTGAGTGTATCTTTCTTTCTTTCTCTATTTATCTACTCTCTCCCGGTCTCCGATTATGTCCATCTCTTTTCTTTCTCTCTCTCTCTCTCTCTCTCTCTCTCTCTCTCTCTCTCTCTCCTCTCTTTATCCTCTCTTATGCCTCTTTCTGTTTCTCTCTCTTTTCTCTTTGTCTCTTTTTCTTTTTGCCTCTTTCTTCTCTTTGTCACTCTCTCTCTCTTTCTGCGTTAGACAGACCATGGAAATATCGCAGGAGAAATCGGGCTGAGGTGTACGCCAGCCCCAAAACATCTCAGTCTCAAAGCTCTGATCCCGACTTGCAAAAGTCTGATTCGCCATTGGGCAGCGATGCTCCCGACGACAAAACCAGTAAAAAATCGCAAGTTGAATCAAATAAAAATGGTTCGACAATTGTTGAAGAGGCAAAGCTCTAACGCAAGAACAACATACAGCTGCAGGCCTAGGCGATTGTTGAGAGACACATATCAGTGCATTGTTCTCCAAAAGTTCCCAATTTTTTTTTTTTTTTTTTTTTTTGGTGTGCGTGTGTTTTTTGTTTTTTTTTTTCGCTTTTCAATTTTGTCGTCTGTGTTTCTATTAGCAAATAATCTATGAAATATGTCAATTCTGGGTTTAAAAACCTATTTAGAAAACCTTTCAAATCATTCCATCACCATTAACATTAGAATACACTGGGCAGGTGGGGATTCCCGCAAGACTAAGCCTTACATATTTGTTTTGGTTTTTTTTTTAAATGCCTTCTTAAATGTCATCTCCAAATAAATGAGGAAAGAAAGGAGTTATTTGATTGCCCATATTGATGACTGATCTTCGGTAACTGACATCTCAGCCTATAATATTGTTGTGATGTGGTTGTGACATAATCTGCTATGCATCACAGAGTTAACAGTAAGTTCAACGTAAGAATTGTGTCGGCGTGAACTTCTGTGTGGCAGCTGAAAATATAAATATTCCTTACAAAATACAATTCCATAATGAGTAAAGTAAAAATGATATTATAATCTATAATAATATTAATTTTATTTCTCTATCTCTTCACCCAACTAAATAAAAAAATTAAATTCTTACTATGTTATCATTAACAAGTTTTGATATAACCGTAAAATACCGCAATGTTGTTTGGAGCTGGCACAAGCTCATTTTTTAACTCCTTTGTTGGTTACAATAAATTTGAAATAAAAAAAAATGAATAAAAAACATGTGTTATTGTGTACCTCTTTATCAACAAGCATTAATGGGATTATAAAAAAGAGTAAAAAGCATGGTTCATTTTAAAAACTTCAATTTGCGCGTTAAAAATTTACACTGTCTATTTTACCAATTTGAGATCTTTGATGCCTCAAACCTACTACTACTGCTACTACTAATACTACTACTACTGCTACTGCCACTGCCACTGCCACTGCCACTACTACTACTGCCGCTAATACTACTACTACTACTACTCTTACTGCTACTGCTACTGCAGTACTACTTCTACCACAACTACTACTATCACTACTATGTACTACTACTACTACTACTACTACTACTACTACTACTACATGTACTACTATTACTGCCATACTACAACTACTACTTTTTTTGCAGTTTAAGAACAAGTTTAAAAATGAATTAAATAATATAATCAGAAGCCAAATCACAACGAAGAAACAAAAAATACACCCCACGTACTCCCTCCAACACGCACACACACAGACCAATCTCTTAGCATCGCCAATAGAGAAATAAAGAACAAAAATGGCAAGAGATATAAGACAGGTGCCACAAGGGGAGATTTTGCTAAATTCACACGGACTAAAACTCAATAGATAGCACCCAAAAAATAGAGCAAAGGCCGGTGCACCCTTTTTATTTAAAGGAACTGATGAAAGTGCAGGAATCAACAGAGCCAACATATAAAAAATACGACTCATCACGGAGACATAGAACATTAACATTAAATTTGATCTTGAGAAAATGTTTTGATAGGCGATTCAAAAAGACCTTCTTTGACAAAAATTAACGTTAAAAAAAGGGATATTGGCCTAATCTTAATCATCTTCTAAACTTAAGACCACTTAGAAAGGCAGCTTTTATCTAGTATATCTGGAGCAAAAGGATCAAAATAAGGAAAAGTTTATTTTTTCAAGGTAGAATCTGTTTATTTTTAATTCCTTCATTAATTTGTTGCCAAGGATGAGATTGAAAAGTACATGTATCAGAGTAGAATTGTCCATTCTTTTAACCAAGGTATTTTTTATGTTAAATAAGCAAACATTAGACAACTGTCGAAGGATGAATAATTTTATTTCTTTTCTTAACTTAACCAATCTTTTTTTTCTAACTCATTTCTATGACTTGTGTTTGGCATGTTTTGTTGGCGATGGAGACAGGTATGGTGGTGCTTGTTGGTAATTTTGCAACATGCATGGATGCCAGGATGAGACGATGAATCAATGCTGTTTGGTCTTGTGATAATACTTCACCAGCTGGTGATGGAATCTCTCCTGGTGGAGATAACGTCGGAGCTGAAGTAGTTTGTGCATGGATGCCGGTAGATTTTAACGCTTTCCTGAGCTTGTACTGCTCGTTCTCCCGTCTCCGTACAGCCTGTTTTTGTTCTTCAGTCATGGCTTCCCTCTCAAGCCTCTTTTTGTCCCTCCAGTAAGCTCTCATGTCTTCCACAGACTTCCTTGTTTTCCTCTTTGGTGGGTCTGACAGTTTGGCACAAGTCACAGATTCCATAGAGAGTTTTTGGGCTTCCCTAAAAAAATTTAAGGCTTGTGTAAGAAAGGGAGGTGTATGTCACTGGAAATTTGTAAGAGTACAAGTGATTCTTGTATATATTTGATTCCAGAACTTTAGGAAATAATGGTGTTAAGATGAAAATTGAAAGTTTATATTTTGAAATAGCATTAGTATAACATGTTTTATGAAGAAAAATATAAACAATACACTCAGAAAAATCTGACTTACTGGTATTAATAACATTATAGAGTTCACC
>JAWDGP010000803.1:0-29012 GCA_033675545.1 Elysia crispata | reverse complement strand
TCTCTCTCCCCTATATTATTTTCACATTTCATTAACTCCAGAAATTTTCAATAGATCAGCGTATTCAAGTCCTTAGCGGGCGCTAATTAATGTGAAGACGAAGGTAAGAATCAAACTTACCGCCTTGGTAAAAATAACTATTTGTTTAGGTTCTAGAACAGAAACTAGTTACATTGTGTTTAAAAAAAAATTAACAAAGAGGGCCTACATCATGAATAAGGTCTTATTAACCTCATGAAAAACAAGATATTGTCAATAAAAATAGAAAGCTTGCTACCATTTGATGTTTTTATATTGAGTTATCGTCCATCCAACACAAAAAATTAACAAAGAGTGAGGGGGAGAGATATGATATGTTTTCCTGACATTTAGTCATCATGAGAAAATTAACTATTACTTCTCTTACTGCATTTAATTTTTAGTTAAGCTCAAGAACAAGAGGTTGAGCCACACGGTACCCATTTTGTGTCTGTTAAGAAAAAAGTGTTTATTCCTGTTCTTATACGTCTTTTTCAAGTTGTTTCAAAATTCTAGCCATGACCTCTTGTGCGGTCACCTCCACGGCGTGTGTGGACAGCACCTCTACAGCTATGGTGGGCGGAGGCTACAGGGCAACACGGTGGTCAACTGTTAGAGATTGGGTGGGAGTGGACACACAAGCCATCTCTCTCCCTCTCTGTCTATTTATCTCTCTCTATTTCTCTCTTTCTCTCGATCTCTCTGTCCTTTTTTTGTCAACATTTTTTTGTCTCTCTCTCTCTCTCTCTCTCTCTCTCTCTCTCTCTCTCTCTCTCTCTCTCTTTCTCTCGCTCTCTCTCTCTCTCTTTCTGTTTCTTTCTCTCTCTTTTCTTTTCTTTCACTCTTTTTTTCTCTGTCTTTCTTTCTTTTAAATTTCTACCTCCCCTTTCCTAAGAGCTTTATGAATGGAAAGACTTATTTATATTTATGTATGACTGGATTGAGATTAAAAAGAAAGATAAAGGATGATTGTATGAAGAAGAGGAAGAAAGCAAGACGAAAAAAATAGTTGTGTTGAGATGATACCGACGATAATGATAACATAATAATAATAATTAATAATAATAATAATAATAATAATAATAATAATAATAATACCCTCCACCCCCCCCCCCCCCCCCCCCCCCCCCCCCCCCCCCCCCCCCCCCCCCCCCCCCCCCCCCCCCCCCCCCCCCCCCCCCCCCCCCCCCAAATCTAACCCACCCATTTTTTAAAAAAAAACTCTAAATTTTAAATTTTTAAAAATGTTTACAAATAGTAAAAAAATTAAAAATTTTTAAAAAATAATTAAATTTATTGGATTATTATATTTTCATTAATATTAAATATTTTTCCAAAAGTTTTTAGAAGATTAACCAAATTACTTAAACTTTATTACCAAAATATGAAATTTTAACTATAAATGAATACATGTTTGGTAAAGAAAAATCCTAAAAGATAAATAAGATAAATATAAAACCTTTAAACCAATATTAAAAAGAATATAAATTCTTTAAAAATATGAGAAGGAAAAAAACCCAGAGAAATAACCTTCGAAAAAAATTTTTACCCCCCCCCCCCCCCCACCCCCCCCCCCCCCCCCCCCCCCCCCCCCCCCCCCCCCCCCCCCCCCCCCCCCCCCCCCCCCCCCCCCCCTTTACGCCCCAATAATAATATTAATAATAATAATAATAATAATAATAATAATAATAATAATAATAAACCAATCAAACAATACATGACGTAATCCTCCTTTTTCGGTCGAAGGAGGTTCAATGACTTGTCACGTGACGGTTTTTCAGGCGACATGGTGCCCCCTAGGGTCGTCGTGACAGGTGGAGGGGGCGTGGTTGGGCGGGGCGGTGTTAGATGGGGCAGAGTCTGAGGCGGAATGACGCCATTGGTGATGACCTTGGGTTGTTTAGGGGTTGGCTCCACGAAGATTACCAGGGTTGTCTCGACAGGGATCGTTTGAGGGGGAGGAGGAGGAGTTAGAGTTTCTGATGAGGGAGAGGTATAGAGTGGAGGGAGTGGGAGGGAAGTTGTGGAGAGAAAAAAAAAAAGAAAAAAAAACCATATACGAGTAAATGTACAAATATTTTACCTGATAATATAGTTTGGAGGAAAAGGCTCGTGTTGTACGCAGCCTATCAATGCGTTCTATTGATATAGACTAGCGAAGAGCAAATGGTTGTTAGCTTAAACGGTGGCCGTAAACTATATGCAAATTACTCACAGTAAAGTGTTCAATCCTAAACGTTTCTGTTTAAATTGAAAAACTGTTCAGAATCCCTTGGTCGTGTTTTTGTGTGTGCGTGTTGAAAATGAGCGGGAGGGGTGGGGGGGGGGGGAGAACGGAGACAGGGACAAAAGCAATGTCCTATTAGGAAGTCAATTTGATCCCGAGATGAAGGCTAAGTAACTGACACTAGTCCAAGGGCTGATATACCGGCAGGTGGTATGCATGCACTAAGTTTGACCCATGTAATTATTATGGAAAAAAGGTGCCTCGCCCTCATTTTTACTCTTTCATAACAGGGCGTGGGGGAGGGGGGGTGCTTCGAGAGAATGAGATTCAATGTTTCTGCCATGGTTTCTGAGAATCCCAAGAACTGAACTCTTTCTGTTCCTTCCTCCCATTTTTTTCTCTCACAATTTCTCCGCCTCTCACTCTTTTATTTCCACTCCCTATTTCATTATTTTTTTTCATTTTTTTTCTCCAGACTTGAATCTTTTTCTCTCTTTCATTCCTTCATGTGCGACCTTATTCTTTCTCACTCTTTGCTTTAATCAAAATCTTTCTATCACTCTTTGATTCCCACTTTCTCTTTCTCCCTCCCTCTCTCTCTCCCTCTCTCTCCTTCCTTACCCACTTTCTCTCCCTTCTCCCTTCCTTCCTTGCCTCTCTCTCTCTCTCTCTCTCTCTCTCTCTCTCTCTCTCTCTCTTTCTCTCTCCCTCTCTCCTATCTGTAGTGTGTGCGCCTTTCTTGGATATTACAAACACCATTTGTCTCATCAACAAAACATGTGCTTCTTGTCCGGTTGGATCTTTATTTTTATTTTTCTAAATTCTTTTTATCAAAAGTACACAACATTCTCAAGTGCCATAACTCAGTTAATCTTAACATGCAGTAAACAAAACACGATTGTCTTTCTTATTTAACATCACCCAGACACTTCATGCATTCTTTTCTTTCAAATGTTTCTTTCATCCTTTTCTTTCAAATGTTTCTTCCATCCTTTTCTTTCAAATGTTTCTCTCACCCTTTTCTTTCAAATGTTTCTTTCACCCTTTTCTTTAAAATGTTTCTTTCATCCTTTTCTTTAAAATGTTTCTTTCATCCTTTTCTCTCAAACGTTTCTTTAATCCTTTTCTTTCAAATGTTTCTTTCATCCTTTCTTTCCAAAGGTTCTTTTATCCTTTTTTCCAATGGTTCTTTCATCCTTTTCTTTCAAATATTTCTTCCATCCTTTTCTTTCAAATGTTCTTTCACACTTTTCTTTAAAATGTTTCTTTCATCCTTTTCTTTAAAATGTTTCTTTCATCCTTTTCTCTCAAACGTTTCTTTAATCCTTTTCTTTCAATTGTTTCTTTCATCCTTTCTTTCCAATGGTTCTTTCATCCTTTTCTTTCAAAATATACATCTTTTCCATCAACACAATATTGATATGCAATTCTTAATTAAACATTTAAACAGGATGAACCAAAGTAATACGGCATGACAAATTTGCACGCTAAAATTATATAACTAATGTGTTTGTAAAACAACTCCAGCTAGAACTTTAGTTTTAAACTAGTGAACTCAATTTAAAGTACCACCGGTAAACAATCTTATATCCATTTGAAATTGTCACGCCAAGTTATTAATTACTTAGATCTAATTGCTCGTGTTTTAGAATATAAAGAGAATAAAAATAAATATCAATTAATGATTTCAGTCACTATAATTATTGACTCTACAGATACAGTTATTTTACATAGTTGCTGAATTTCGATGTAACACAAGTCTTAATCTTAGAACTAACGTTTTAAATAGATTAAAACTGCATAATCTAAACCAAAGAATACATGTAATTAAACAATTTTGTCATAACAACACACGGAGAATTCTTAGTCTTATTTCACTTAAATGCAAAGTTAAAAAAAAAAAAAAAACAAAACAGGTGTTCCTCCGATCTCCGATAGTGGTTTCAGGTATGTCACTCATGTCAGCATCTGATTTTTTCTTCTCGGTCAAAAGTCACCGATCCCTTTCGTTCTTACAACAGTTTTACTTGTCCACTCATTCTCACCGTCACAGTCACCGATCCCTTTCGTTCTTACAACAGTTTTACTTGTCGACTCATTCTCACTGTCAGAGTCACCGATCCCTTTCGTTCTTACAACAGTTTTACCTGTCCAATCATTCTCAGTGTCACAGTTACCGATCCCTTTCGATCTTACAACAGTTTTACTTGTCCAATCATTCTCACTGTCACAGTCACAGATCCCATTCGTTCTTACAACAGTTTTACTTGTCCAATCATTCTCACTGTCACAGTCACCGATCCCTTTCGTTCTTACAACAGTTTTACTTTTCCAATCATTCTCACTTTCACAGTCACCGATCCTTTTCTTTCTTTCAACAGTTTTACTGGTCCACTCATTCTCACTGTCACAGTCAGCGATCCCTTTCGTTCTTTCAACAGTTTTACTTGTCCATTCATTCTCACTCTCACAGTCATCGATCCCTTTCGTTCTTTCAACAGTTTTACTTGTCCACTCATTTTCACTGTCACAGTGACCGATCCCTTTCGTTTTTTCAACAGTTTAACTTGTCCACTCATTTACTTGTCCATTCATTCTCACTGTCACAGTCACCGATCCCTTTCGTTCTTACAACAGTTTTACTTGTCCACCCATTTTTTTCTCCAATCATTCTCACTCTCACAGTCACCGATCCCTTTCGTTCTTTCAACAGTTTTACTTGTCCACTCATTCTCACTGTCACAGTAACCGATCCCTTTCGATCTTTCAACAGTTTTACTTATCCACTCATTCTCACTGTCACAGTAACCGATCCCTTTCGTTCTTAAAACAGTTTTACTTGTCCAATCATTCTCACTCTCACAGTCACCGATCCCTTTCGTTCTTACAACAGTTTTACTTGTCCACTCATTCTCACTGTCACAGTCACAGATCCCATTCGTTCTTAAAACAGTTTTACTTGTCCAATCATTCTCACTGTCACAGTCAGCGATCCCTTTCGTTCTTACAACAGTCTTACTTATCCAATCATTCTCACTGTCAAAGTTATAGATCCCTTTCGTTCTTACAACAGTTTTACTTGTCCAATCATTCTCACTGTCACAGTCACCGATCCCATTCGTTCTTACAACAGTTTTACTGGTCCACTCATTCTCACCCTCACAGTCAGCGATCCCTTTCGTTCTTACAACAGTTTTACTTGTCCAATCATTCTCACTTTCACAGTCACCGATCCCTCTCTTTCTTTCAACAGTTTTACTTTTCCAATCATTATCACTGTCACTGTCACCGATCCCTTTCGATCTTTCAACAGTTTTACTTGTCCACTCATTCTCACTGTCACAGTAACCGATCCCTTTCGTTCTTTCAACAGTTTTACTTGTCCACTCATTTACTTGTCCACTCATTCTCACTGTCACATGCACCGATCCCTTTTTTTTTTACAGTTTTACTTGTCCACCCATTTACTTGTCCACTCATTCTCACTCTCATAGTCACCGATCCTTTTCGTTCTTACAACAGTTTTACTTGTCCACCCATTTACTTGTCCACTCATTCTCACTGTCACATGCACCGATCCCTTTTTTTTTTACAGTTTTACTTGTCCACCCATTTACTTGTCCACTCATTCTCACTCTCACAGTCACCGATCCCTTTCGTTCATACAACATTTTTACATGTCCAAACATTCTCACTGTCACAGTCACCGATCCCTTTCGTACTTACAACAGTTTTACTTATCCAATCATTCTCACTGCCACAGTTACAGATCCCTTTCGTTCTTACAAGAGTTTTACTTGTCCACTCATTTACTTGTGCACTCATTCTCACTGTCACAGTCACCGATCCCTTTCGTTTTTTCAACAGTTTTACTTGTCCATTCATTTACTTGTCCACTCATTCTCACTCTCATAGTCACCGATCCCTTTCGTTCTTAAAAAAGTTTTACTTGTCCACCTATTTACTTGTCCTTATTCTCACTCTTACAGTCATCGATCCCTTTTGTTCTTAAAACAGTTTTACTTGTCCAATCATTCTCACTGTCACAGTCACAGATCCCTTTCGTTCTTAAAACAGTTTTACTTGTCCACTCATTCTCACTGTCACAGTCACCGAGCCCTTTCGTTCTTTCAACAGTTTTACTTGTCCACTTTTTCTCACTGTCATAGTCACCGATCCCTTTCGTTTTTTCAACAGTTTTACTTGTCCATTCATTTACTTGTCCACTCATTCTCACTCTCATAGTCACCGATCCCTTTCGTTCTTAAAAAAGTTTTACTTGTCCACCTATTTACTTGTCCACTTATTCTCACTCTTACAGTCACCGATCCCTTTTGTTCTTAAAACAGTTTTACTTGTCCAATCATTCTCACTCTCAAAGACACTGATCCCTTTCGTTCTTACAACATTTTTACTTGTCCAATCATTCTCACTATCACAGTTACCGATCCCTTTCGTTCTTACAAAAGTTTTACTTGTCCACCCATTTACTTGTCCACTTAGTCTCACTCTTACAGTCACCGATCCCTTTCGTACTTACAACAGTTTTACTTATCCAATCATTCTCACTGTCACAGTTACAGATCCCTTTCGTTCTTACAAGAGTTTTACTTGTCCACCCATTTACTTGTGCACTCATTCTCACTGTCACAGTCACCGATCCCTTTCGTTTTTTCAACAGTTTTACTTGTCCACTCATTTACTTGTCCACTCATTCTCACTGTCATAGTCACCGATCCCTTTCGTTCTTACAAAAGTTTTACTTGTCCACCCTTTTACTTGTCCACTCATTCTTACTCTTACAGTTACCGATCCTTTTTGTTTTTACAACAGTTTTATTTGTCCAATCATTCTCACTGTCACAGTCACAGATCCCTTTCGTTCTTAAAACAGTTTATTAGCTAATCATTCTCACTGTCACAGTCACCGATCCCTTTCGTTTCTACAACAGTTTTACTGGTCCACTCATTCTCACTGTCACAGTCACCGATCCCTTTCGTTCTTACAAAGGTTTTACTTGTCCACTCATTCTCACTGTCAGAGTCACCGATCCCTTTCGTTCTTTCAACAGTTTTACTTGTCCACTCATTTTCACTGTCACAGTCACCGATCCCTTTCGTTCTTACAACAGCTTTACTGGTTCACTCATTCTCACTGTCACAGTCACCGAGCCCTTTCGTTCTTTCAACAGTTTTAATTGTCCACTCATACTATCTGTCACAGTCACCAATCCCTTTCGTTCTTTCAACAGTTTTACTTGTCCACTATTTCTCACTGTCACATCCACCGATCCCTTTCGTTCTTACAAGAGTTTTACTTGTCCACACATTTACTTGTCCACTCATTCTCACTGTCACATTCACCGATCACTTTTGTTTTTTCAACAGTTTTACTTGTCCACCCATTTAGTTGTCCACTCATTCTCACTCTCACAGTCACCGATCCCTTTCGTTCTTACAACATTTTTACATGTCCAATCATTCTCACTGTCACAGTCACCGATCCCTTTCGTACTTACAACAGTTTTACTTATCCAATCATTCTCACTGTCACATTTACAGATCCCTTTCGTTCTTACAAATGTTTTACTTGTCCATTCATTTACTTGTGCACTCATTCTCACTGTCACAGTCACAGAACCCTTTCTTTCTTTCAACAGTTTTACTTGTCCACTCATTCTCACTGTCATAGTCACCGATCCCTTTCGTTCTTACAAAAGTTTTACTTGTCCACCTATTTACTTGTGCACTCATTCTCACTCTTACAGTAACGATCCCTTTTGTTCTTACAACAGTTTTACTTGTCCAATCATTCTCACTGTCACAGTCACAGATCCCTTTCGTTCTTAAAACAGTTTTATTTGTCCAATTATTCTCACTGTCACAGTCACCGATATCTTTTGTTCCTACAACAGTTTTACTTGTCCACTCATTCTCACTGTCACAGTCACCAATCCCTTTCGTTCTTACAAAGGTTTTACTTGTCCACTAATTCTCACTGTCAGAGTCACCGATCCCTTTCGTTCTTTCAATAATTTTACTTGTCCACTCATTTTCACTGTCACAGTGACCGATCCCTTTCGTTCTTACAACAGCTTTACTGGTTCACTCATTCTCACTGTCATAGTCACCGATCCCTTTCGTTCTTTCAATAGTTTTACTTGTCCACTATTTCTCACTGTCACAGTCACCGATCCCTTTCGTTCTTACAACAGTTTTACTTGTCCACCCATTTACTTGTCCACTCATTCTCACTGTGACATTCACCGATCCCTTTTGTTTTTTCAACAGTTTTACTTGTCCATCGATTTTACTTGTCCACTCATTCTCACTCTTACAGTCACCCATCCCTTTCGTTCTTACAACATTTTTACTTGTCCAATCATTCTCACTGTCACACTCTTCGATCCCTTTCGTTCTTACAACAGTTTTACTTATCCAATTATTCTCACTGTCACAGTTACAGATCCCTTTCGTTCTTACAAGAGTTTTACTTGTCCACCCATTTACTTGTGCACTCATTCTCACTCGCACAGTCACCAATCCCTTTCGTTCTTACAACAGTTTTATTTGTCCAATCATTCTCACTGTCACAGTCACCGATCCGTTTCGTTCTTTCAACAGTTTTACTTGTCCACTCATTCTCACTGTCAGTCACCGATCCCTTCGTTCTTACAACAGTTTTACTTCTCCTCTCATTCTCACTGTCACAGTCAGCAATCCCTTTCGTTCTTTCAACAGTTTTACTTGTGCACTCATTCTCACTGTTACAGTCACCGATCGCATTCGTTCTTACAATTTTTTTACTTGTCCACCTATTTACTTGTCCACTCATTCTCACTGTCACAGTCACCGATCCCTTTCGTTCTTTCAAAAGCTTTACTTGTCCATTTATTCTCACTTTCACAGTCACAGGTCCCATTCGTTCTTTCAACAGTTTTTTTTGTCCACTCATTCTCACTGTCACAGTCACCGATCCCTTTCGTTCTTACAACAGTTTTACTTGTCCACCCATTTAGTTGTCCACTCATTCTCACTCTAACAGTCACCGATCCCTTTCGTTCTTACAACAGTTTTACTTGTCCAATCATTCTAACTGTCACAGTCACCGATACCTTTCGTTCTTACAACAGTTTTACTTGTCCATTCAATCTCACTCTCACAGTCACCGATCCCTTTCGTTCTTTCAACAGTTTTACTTTTCCACTCATTCTCACTGTCACAGTCACCGATCCCTTTCGTTCTTACAACAGTTTTACTTGTCTAATCATTTCACTGTCACAGTCACAGATCCCTTTTGTTCTTACAATAATTTTACTTGTCCACTCATTCTCACTGTCACAGTCAGCGATCCCTTTCGTTCTTTCAACAGTTTTACCTATGCACTCAATCTCACTGTCACAGTCACCGATCGCATTCATTCTTACAAATTTTTTTACTTGTCCACCCATTTACTTGTCCACTCATTCTCACTGTCACAGTCAGCGATCCCTTTCGTTCTTACAACAGTTTTACTTGTCTACCCATTTTTTTGTCCACTCATTCTCACTGTCACAGTGACCGATCCCTTTCGTTTTTTCAACAGTTTTACTTGTCCACTCATTCTCACTGTCAGAGTCACCGATCCCTTTCGTTCTTACAAAAGTTTTCCTTGTCTACTCATTCTCACTGTCACAGTCACCGATCCCTTTCGTTCTTACAACAGTTTTACTTGTCTAATCATTTCACTGTCACAGTCACAGATCCCTTTCGTTCTTAAAACAGTTTTACTTGTCCAATCATTCTCACTGTCACAGTCACCGATCCCTTTCGTTCTTACAAAGGTTTTACTTGTCCACTCATTCTCACTGTCGGAGTCACCGATCCCTTTGGTTCTTACAACAGTTTTACTTGTCCACTCATTCTCACTGTCACAGTCACCGATCCCTTTCGTTCTTACAAAGGTTTTACTTGTCCACTCATTCTCACTGTCGGAGTCACCGATCCCTTTCGTTCTTACAACAGGTTTACTTGTCCACTCATTCTCACTGTCACAGTCACCGATCCCTTTCGTTCTTACAAAGGTTTTACTTGTCCACTCATTCTCACTGTCGGAGTCACCGATCCCTTTCGTTCTTACAACAGTTTTACTTGTCCACTCATTCTCACTGTCACAGTCACCGATCCCTTTCGTTCTTACAACAGTTTTACTTGTCCACTCATTCTCACTGTCGGAGTCACCGATCCCTTTCGTTCTTACAACAGTTTTACTTGTCCACTCCTTTTCACTGTCACAGTCCCCGAGCCCTTTCGTTCTTTCAACAGTTTTAATTGTCCACTCATTCTCACTGTCACAGTCACCGATCCCTTTGTTCTTTGAACAGTTTTACTTGTCCACTTTTTATCACTGTCACAGTCACCGATCCCTTTTGTTTTTTCAACAGTTTTACTTGTCCACTCATTCTCACTCTCAAAGTCACCGATCCCTTTCGTTCTTACAACATTTTTACTTGTCCAATCATTCTCACTGTCACAGTCACCGATCCCTTTCGTTCTTAAAACAGTTTTACTTCTCCAATCATTCTTACTGTCACAGTCACAGATCTCTTTCGATCTTAAAACAGTTTTATTTGTCCAATCATTCTCACTGTCACAGTCACCGATCCCTTTCGTTCCTACAACAGTTTTACTTGTCCACTCATTCTCACTGTCACAGTCACCGATCTCTTTTGTTCTTACAACAGTTTTACTTGTCCAATCATTCTTACTGTCACAGTCACAGATCTCTTTCGTTCTTAAAACGGATCCCTTTCGTTTCTACAACAGTTTTACTGGTCCACTCATTCTCACTGTCACAGTCACCGATCTCTTTCGTTCTTACAAAGGTTTTACTTGTCCCTCATTCTCACTGTCAGAGTCACCGATCCCTTTCGTTCTTTCAACACTTTGACTTGTCCATTTATTTTCACTGTCACAGTCACCGATCCCATTCGTTCTTACAACAGCTTTACTGGTTCACTCATTCTCACTTTTACAGTCACCGAGCCCTTTCGTTCTTTCAAACGTTTTAATTGTCCACTCATTCTCACTGTCACAGTCACCGATCCCTTTCGTTCTTACAACAGTTTTACTTGTCCACCCATTTACTTGTCCACTCATTCTCACTCTTACAGTCACCGATCCCTTTCGTTCTTTCAATAGTTTTACTTGTCCACTCATTCTCACTGTCACAGTCACCGATTCCTTTTGTTCTTACAACAGTTTTACTTGTCCACTCATTCTCACTGTCAAAGTCACCGATCCCTTTTGTTCTTACAAAAATTTTACTTGTCCACCCTTTTACTTGTCCAATCATTCTTACTGTCACAGTCACGGATCCCTTTCGTTCTTTCAACAGTTTTACTTGTCCACTCATTCTCACTGTCACAGTCACAGATCCCTTTCGTTCTTAAAACAGTTTTACTCTTCCACTCATTCTCACTGTCATAGTCACCGATCCCTTTCGTTCTTTCAACAGTTTTACTTGTCCAATAATTCTCACTGTCACAGTAACCGATCTCTTTCGTTCTTTCAACAGTTTTACTTGTCCACTCATTCTCACTGTCAGAGTCACCGATCTCTTTCGTTCTTTCAACATTTTTACTTGTCCAATCATTCTCACTGTCACAGTCACCGATCTCTTTCGTTCTTTCAACAGTTTTACTTGTCCACTCATTCTCACTGTCAGAGTCACGATCCCTTTCGTTCTTACAACAGTTTTACTTGTCCACCATTTTACTTGTCCAATCATTCTTACTGTCACAGTCACCGATCATTTCTTTCTTACAACAGTTTTACTTGTCCAACCAATCTCACTGTCACAGTCACGGATCCCTTTCGTTCTTTCAACAGTTTTACTTGTCCACTCATTATCACTGTCACAGTCACCGACCCCTTTCGTTCTTACAACAGTTTTACTTGTCCACTCATTCTCACTGTCACAGTCACCGATCCCTTTCGTTCTTACAACAGTTTTACTTGTCCACTCATTCTCACTGTCACAGTCACCGATCTCTTTCGTTCTTTCAACAGTTTTACTTGTCCACTCATTCTCACTGTCACAGTCACCGATCCCTTTCGTTCTTTCAACAGTTTTACTTGTCCACCCATTTACTTGTCCACTCATTCTCACTGTCACAGTCACCGATCCCTTTCGTTCTTACAACAGTTTTACTGGTTCACTCATTCTCACTGTCACAGTCACCGATCCCTTTCGTTCTTTCAACAGTTTTACTTGTCAAATCATTCTCACTGTCACAGTCACCGATCCCTTTCGTTCTTACAACAGTTTTACTTGTCCTCCCACGTACTTGTCCACTCATTCTCACTGTCACATTCACCGATTCCTTTTGTGTTTTCAACAGTTTTACTTGTCCACCCATTTACTTGTCCACTCATTCTCACTGTCACAGTCACCGATCCCTTTCGTTCTTACAAAAGTTTTACTTGTCCACCCATTTACTTGTCCACTCATTCTCACTGTCACAGTCACCGATCCCTTTCGTTCTTACAAAAGTTTTACTTGTCCACTCATTTACTTGTCCACTCATTCTCACTGTCACAGTCACCGATCCCTTTCGTTCTTACAAAAGTTTTACTTGTCCACCCATTTACTTGTCCACTCATTCTCACTCTTACAGTCACCGATCCCTTTCGTTCTTACAACAGTTTTACTTGTCCAATCATTCTCACTGTCACAGTCACAGATCCCTTTCGTTCTTAAAACAGTTTTACTTGTCCAATCATTCTCACTGTCACAGTCACCGATCCCTTTCGTTCTTACAACAGTTTTACTGGTCCACTCATTCTCACTGTCACAGTCACCGATCCTTTTCGTTCTTACAACAGTTTTACTTGTCCACTCATTCTCACTGTCACAGTCACCGATCCCTTTCGTTCTTTCAACAGTTTTACTTGTCCACTCATTCTCACTGTCACAGTCACCGATCCCTTTCGTTCTTACAACAGTTTTACTTGTCCACCCATTTACTTGTCCACTCATTCTCACTGTCACAGTCACCGATCCCTTTCGTTTTTTCAACAGTTTTACTTGTCCACTCATTTACTTGTCCACTCATTCTCACTGTCACAGTCACCGATCCCTTTCGTTCTTACAAAAGTTTTACTTGTCCACCCATTTACTTGTCCACTCATTCTCACTGTCACAGTCACCGATCCCTTTCGTTCTTACAACAGTTTTACTTGTCCAATCATTCTCACTGTCACAGTCACAGATCCCTTTCGTTCTTACAACAGTTTTACTTGTCCAATCATTCTCACTGTCACAGTCACCGATCCCTTTCGTTCTTTCAACAGTTTTACTTGTCCACTCATTCTCACTGTCACAGTCACCGATCCCTTTCGTTTTTTCAACAGTTTTACTTGTCCACCCATTTACTTGTGCACTCATTCTCACTGTCACAGTCACCGATCCCTTTCGTTTTTTCAACAGTTTTACTTGTCCACTAACATACTTGTCCACTCATTTTTACTGTCACAGTCACCGATCCCTTTCGTTCTTACAAAAGTTTTACTTGTCCACCCATTTACTTGTCCACTCATTCTCACTCTTACAGTCACCGATCCCTTTCGTTCTTACAACAGTTTTACTTGTCCAATCATTCTCACTGTCACAGTCACAGATCCCTTTCGTTCTTACAACAGTTTTACTTGTCCAATCATTCTCACTGTCACAGTCACCGATCCCTTTCGTTCTTACAACAGTTTTACTTGTCCACTCATTCTCACTGTCACAGTCACCGATCCCTTTCGTTCTTACAACAGTTTTACTTGTCCACTCATTCTCACTGTCACAGTCACCGATCTCTTTCGTTCTTTCAACAGTTTTACTTGTCCACTCATTCTCACTGTCACAGTCACCGATCCCTTTCGTTCTTACAACAGTTTTACTTGTCCACCCATTTACTTGTCCACTCATTCTCACTGTCACAGTCACCGATCCCTTTCGTTCTTACAACAGTTTTACTTGTCCACCCATTTACTTGTCCACTCATTCTCACTGTCACAGTCACCGATCCCTTTCGTTCTTACAACAGTTTTACTTGTCCACTCATTCTCACTGTCACAGTCACCGATCCCTTTCGTTCTTACAACAGTTTTACTTGTCCACCCATTTACTTGTGCACTCTTTCTCACTGTCACAGTCACCGATCCCTTTTGTTCTTATAACAGTTTTACTTGTCCAATCATTCTCACTGTCACAGTCACCGATCCCTTTCGTTCTTACAACAGTTTTCGTGGTCCACTCATTCTCACTGTCACTGTCACCGATCCTTTTCGTTCTTTGAACAATTTTACTTGTCCACTCATTCTCACTGTCACAGTCACCGATAACTTTCGTTCTTACAACAGTTTTACTTTCCACTCATTCTCACTGTCACAGTAACCGATCCCTTTCGTTCTTTCAACAGTTTTTCTTGTCCACTCTTTCTCACTGTCTCAGTCAAAGATCCCTTTCGTTCTTACAACAGTTTTACTTGTCCACCGATTTATTTGTGCACTCATTCTCACTGTCACAGTCACCGATCCCTTTCGTTCTTACAAAAGTTTTACTTGTCCAATCATTCTCACTGTCACAGTCACCGATCCCTTTCGTTCTTACAACAGTTTTACTTGTCCACTCATTCTCACTGTCACAGTCACCGATCCCTTTCGTTCTTTCAACAGTTTTACTTGTCCAATCATTGTCACTGTCACAGTCACCAATCACTTTCGTTCTCTCTCTCAACAGTTTTACTTGTCCACTCATTCTCACTGTCACAGTCACCGATCCCTTTCGTTCTTACAACAGTTTTACTTGTCCACTCATTCTCACTGTCACAGTCACCGATCCCTTTCGTTCTTACAACAGTTTTACTTGTCCACTCATTCTCACTGTCACAGTCACCGATCCCTTTCGTTCTTACAACAGTTTTACTTGTCCACTCATTCTCACTGTCACAGTCACCGATCCCTTTCGTTCTTACAACAGTTTTACTTGTCCAATCATTCTCACTGTCACAGTCACCGATCCCTTTCGTTCTTACAACAGTTTTACTTGTCCACTCATTCTCACTGTCACAGTCACCGATCCCTTTCGTTCTTACAACAGTTTTACTTGTCCAATCATTCTATCTGTCACAGTCATCGATCCCTTTCGTTTTATCAACAGTTTTACTTGTCCACTCATTCTCACTGTCACAGTCACCGATCCCTTTGGTTCTTACAAAAGTTTTACTTGTCCACCCTTTTACTTGTCCACTCATTCTCACTGTCACAGTCACCGATCCCTTTCGTTCTTACAACAGTTTTACTTGTCCAATCATTCTCACTGTCACAGTCACCGATCCCTTTCGTTCTTACAACAGTTTTACTTGTCCACTCATTCTCACTGTCACAGTCACCGATCCCTTTCGTTCTTACAACAGTTTTACTTGTCCACTCATTCTCACTGTCACAGTCACCGATCCTTTTCGTTCTTACAAGAGTTTTACTTGTCCACTCATTTACTTGTCCACTCATTGTCACTTTCATAGTCACCGATCCCTTTCGTTCTAACAAAAGTTACACTTGTCCACCCATTTACTTGTCCACTCATTCTCACTCTTACAGTCACCGATCCCTTTCGTTCTTACAACAGTTTTACTTGTCCAATCATTCTCACTGTCACAGTCACCGATCCCTTTCGTTCTTTCAACAGTTTTACTTGTCCAATCATTCTCACTGTCACAGTCACCGATCCCTTTCGTTCTTACAACAGTTTTACTTGTCCACTCATTCTCACTGTCACAGTCACCGATCCCTTTCGTTCTTACATCAGTTTTACTTGTCCACCCATTTACTTGTCCACTCTTTCTCACTGTCACATTCACCGATCCCGTTTTTTTTAAAACAGTTTTATTTGTCCACTCTTTTTCTTGTACACTCATTCTCACTGTGACACTCACCGATCCCTTTCGTTCTTACAAAAGTTTTACTTTTCCACCCATTTACTTGTCCACTCATTCTCACTCTCACAGTCACCGATCCCTTTCGTTCTTACAACATTTTTACTTATCCAATCATTCTCACTGTCACAGTTACAGATCCCTTTCGTTCTTACAACAGTTTTACTTGTCCACCCCTTTACTTGTGCACTCATTCTTACTGTCACAGTCACCGATCCCTTTCGTTCTTACAACAGTTTTACTTGTCCACTCATTTACTTGTCCACTCATTCTCACTGTCACAGTCACCGATCCCTTTCGTTCTTACAACAGTTTTACTTGTCCAATCATTCTCACTGTCACAGTCACCGATCCCTTTCGTTCTTACAACAGTTTTACTTGTCCACTCATTCTCACTGTCACAGTCACCGATCCCTTTCGTTCTTTCAACAGTTTTACTTGTCCACTCATTCTCACTGTCACAGTCACCGATCCCTTTCGTTCTTACAACAGTTTTACTTGTCCACCCATTTACTTGTCCACTCATTCTCACTGTCACAGTCACCGATCCCTTTCGTTTTTTCAACAGTTTTACTTGTCCACTCATTTACTTGTCCACTCATTCTCACTGTCACAGTCACCGATCCCTTTCGTTCTTACAACAGTTTTACTTGTCCACCCATTTACTTGTCCACTCATTCTCACTGTCACAGTCACCGATCCCTTTCGTTCTTTCAACAGTTTTACTTGTCCACTCATTCTCACTGTCACAGTCACCGATCCCTTTCGTTCTTACAACAGTTTTACTTGTCCAATCATTCTCACTGTCACAGTCACCGATCCCTTTCGTTCTTTCAACAGTTTTACTTGTCCACTCATTCTCACTGTCACAGTCACCGATCCCTTTCGTTCTTACAACAGTTTTACTTGTCCACCCATTTACTTGTGGACTCTTTCTCACTGTCACAGTCACCGATCCCTTTCGTTCTTAAAACAGTTTTACTTGTCCACCTATTTACTTGTGGACTCTTTCTCACTGTCACAGTCACCGATCCCTTTCGTTTTTTCATCAGTTCTACCTGTCCACTCATTTACTTATCCATTCATTCTCACTGTCACAGTCACCGATCCCTTTCGTTCTTACAACAGTTTTACTTGTCCAATCATTCTCACTGTCACAGTCACCGATCCTTTTCGTTCTTTCAACAGTTTTACTTGTCCACCCTCTTACTTGTCCACTCATTCTCACTGTCACAGTCACCGATCCCTTTCGTTCTTTCAACAGTTTTACTTGTCCAATCATTCTCACTGTCACAGTCACCGATCCCTTTCGTTCTTACAACAGTTTTACTGGTCCACTCATTCTCACTGTCACAGTCAACGATCCTTTTCGTTCTTTCAACAGTTTTACTTGTCCAATCGTTCTCACTGTCACAGTCACCGATCCCTTTCGTTCTTAAAACAGTTTTACTTGTCCACTCATTCTCACTGTCACAGTCACCGATCCCTTTCGTTCTTACAACAGTTTTACTTGTCTACCCATTTACTTGTGCACTCATTCTCACTGTCACAGTCACCGATCCCTTTCGTTCTTACAACAGTTTTACTTGTCCACTCATTCTCACTGTCACAGTCACCGATCCCTTTCGTTCTTTCAACAGTTTTACTTGTCCACTCATTCTCACTGTCACAGTCACCGATCCCTTTCGTTCTTACAACAGTTTTACTTGTCCAATCATTCTCACTGTCACAGTCACCGATCCCTTTCGTTCTTTCAACAGTTTTACTTGTCCACTCATTCTCACTGTCACAGTCACCGATCCCTTTCGTTCTTACAACAGTTTTACTTGTCCACCCATTTACTTGTGCACTCATTCTCACTGTCACAGTCACCGATCCCTTTCGTTTTTTCAACAGTTTTACTTGTCCACTCATTCTCACTGTCACAGTCACCGATCCCTTTCGTTCTTACAAAAGTTTTACTTGTCCACCCATTTACTTGTCCACTCATTCTCACTGTCACAGTCACCGATCCCTTTCGTTCTTTCAACAGTTTTACTTGTCCAATCATTCTCACTGTCACAGTCACCGATCCCTTTCGTTCTTACAACAGTTATACTTGTCAACTCATTTACATTCTCACTGTCACAGTCACCGATCCCTTTCGTTCTTACAACAGTTTTACTTGTCCACTCATTCTCACTGTCACAGTCACCGATCCCTTTCGTTCTTACAACAGTTTTACTTGTCCACTCATTCTCACTGTCACAGTCACCGATCCCTTTCGTTCTTACAACAGTTTTACTTGTCCACTCATTCTCACTGTCACAGTCACCGATCCCTTTCGTTCTTTCAACAGTTTTACTTGTCCACTCATTCTCACTGTCACAGTCACCGATCCCTTTCGTTCTTACAACAGTTTTACTTGTCCACTCATTCTCACTGTCACAGTCACCGATCCCTTTCGTTCTTACAACAGTTTTACTTGTCCACTCATTCTCACTGTCACAGTCACCGATCCCTTTCGTTCTTACAACAGTTTTACTTGTCCACTCATTCTCACTGTCACAGTCACCGATCCCTTTCGTTCTTACAACAGTTTTACTTGTCCACTCATTCTCACTGTCACAGTCACCGATCCCTTTCGTTCTTTCAACAGTTTTACTTGTCCACTCATTCTCACTGTCACAGTCACCGATCCCTTTCGTTCTTACAACAGTTTTACTTGTCCACCCATTTACTTGTCCACTCATTCTCACTGTCACAGTCACCGATCCCTTTCGTTCTTTCAACAGTTTTACTTGTCCACTCATTTACTTGTCCACTCATTCTCACTGTCACAGTCACCGATCCCTTTCGTTCTTACAACAGTTTTACTTGTCCACCCATTTACTTGTTTACTCATTCTCACTGTCACAGTCACCGATCCCTTTCGTTCTTACAACAGTTTTACTTGTCCAATCATTCTCACTGTCACAGTCACCGATCCCTTTCGTTCTTACAACAGTTTTACTTGTCCAATCTTTCTCACTGTCACAGTAACCGATCCCTTTCGTTCTTACAACAGTTTTACTTGTCCAATCATTCTCACTGTCACAGTCACCGATCCCTTTCGTTCTTTCAACAGTTTTACTTGTCCACTCATTCTCACTGTCACAGTCACCGATCCCTTTCGTTCTTACAACAGTTTTACTTGTCCAATCATTTTCACTGTCACAGTCACCGATCCCTTTCGTTCTTTCAACAGTATTACTTGTCCACTCATTCTAACTGTCACAGTCACCGATCCCTTTCGTTCTTACAACAGTTTTACTTGTCCACTCATTATCACTGCCACAGTCACTGATCCCTTTCGTTCTTTCAAAAGTTTTACTTGTCCACTCATTCTCACTGTCAGAGTCCCCGATCCCTTTCATTCTTACAACAGTTTTTCTTGTCTACCCATTTACTTGTCCACTCATTCCAACTGTCACAGTGAACGATCCCTTTCGTTTTTTCAACAGTTTTACTTGTCCACTTATTTACTTGTCCATTCATTCTCACTGTCACAGTTCCTACAAAAGTTTTACTTGTCCACCCTTTTACTCGTCCACTCATTCTCAATGTCACAGTCACAGATCTCTTTCGTTCTTAGAACAGTTTTACTTGTCCACTCATTCTCACTGTCACAGTCACCGATCCCTTTCGTTCTTACAACAGTTTTACTTGTGCACTCATTCTCACTGTCACAGTGACCGATCCCTTTCGTTCTTTCAACAGTTTTACTTATCCACTGATTCTCACTGTCACAGTCACCGATCCCTTTCGTTTTTACAACAGTTTTACTTGTGCACTCATTCTCACTGTCACAGTGACCGATCCCTTTCGTTCTTTCAACAGTTTTACTTATCCACTGATTCTCACTGTCACAATCACCGATCTCTTTTGTTCTTACAACAGTTTTACTTGTCCACCCATTTACTTGTCCACTCATTCTCACTGTCACAGTCACCGATCCCTTTCGTTTTTTCAATAGTTTTACTTGTCCACTCATTTACTTGTCCACTCATTCTCACTGTCACAGTCACCGATCCCTTTCGTTCTTACAAAAGTTTTTCTTGTTCACCCATTTACTTGTTCACTCATTCTCACTTTCACAGTCACCAATACTTTCGTTCTTACAACAGTTTTAATTGTCCAATCATTCTCACTGTCACAGTCACCGATCCCTTTCGTTCTTACAACAGTTTTACTTGTCCACCCATTTACTTGTCCACTCATTCTCACTGTCACAGTCACCGATCCCTTTCGTTCTTACAAAAGTTTTACTTGTCCACCCATTAACTTCTCCAGTCATTCTCACTCTTACAGTCACCGATCCCTTTCATTCTTACAACAGTTTTACTTGTCCTATCATTCTCACTCTTACAGTCACCGATCCCTTTCGTTCTTACAACAGTTTTACTTGTCCACTCTATCTCACTGTCACTGTCACCGATCCCTTTCGTTCTTACAACAGTTTTACTTGTCCACTCATTTACTTGTCCACTCATTCTCACTGTCACAATCACCAATCCCTTTCGTTCTTACAACAGTTTTACTTGTCCACTCATTCTCACTGTCACAGTCACCGATCCCTTTCGTTCTTTCAACAGTTTTACTTGTTCACTCATTCTCACTGTCACAATCACCGATCCCTTTCGTTCTTACAACAGTTTTTCTTGTCCACCAATTTACTTGTCCACTCATTCTCACTGTCACAGTCACCGATCCCTTTGGTTCTTACAAAAGTTTTACTTGTCCACTCATTCTCACTGTCACAGTCACCGATCCCTTTCGTTCTTACAACAGTTTTACTTGTCCAATCATTCTCACTGTCACAGTCACCGATCCCTTTCGTTCTTACAAAAGTTTTACTTGTTCACTCATTCTCACTGTCACAGTCACCGATCCGTTTAGTGGTTACAACAGTTTTACTTGTCCACTCATTCTCACTGTCAACAGTCAAGTCAATTGTCTGGCTGTGTTCAGTCTCAGTCATATCCTGACTTTGTTAGTTTTTTGGATCAAACTGTCTTATACTTCTGGGTATCAATTCTGGCTGTCTACTGCCATTCTATTTCTTTACAAAAGTTACATTTCTTTGTTTTGTGACACCATAATTACTTTGCAAGACCACACTGCTACCATTTTTGCAAGCACTTTGTAAAAAGAACGGTTCAAAAGGTTATGACCATTTATTTGTCTTCACGTGTTTTAGCAATACTTTATCATCCTCTGCAATGTCAGTTGGTGTAGCATCGTTATGACTGTCAGCATAGCTCTTTGAAATATCTTTGTCTCTCTTGTCTGTAATTGTTACTTGTCTGTCCAGTGTTTGTCTGTTTACATCATGTCGAGAATTTAACATTTTTGTCCTCAACAGCCTAGTCACAGTTCTGCAGGCCTAGTCGCAGTAGTTTGTTGATTTGTTGACTTGTATTGAAGCAAAAACTTTTGACTTTCTTTCTTCCAATCTTTACCTTCTGTTTTGGCTGTTCTGCACACTTTTAACACACTCTATTAAACCTTTCCATTGTTTCACATTGATTTCAAGCGAATGCTGCTGAAATTCCTTGGAAGTAAACTTAGGTCCATTGTCACTAGTTAGTTACTGGATAACCATGTCTGGAAAGTATCACATTCAATGTGTGAATGATAGCAGATGTTGTTGTAGTGTGCAGAATTGCCATCGCAGGCCATTGCGAATAATAATCAATGAGCACCAAAAGTGTTCCGCCAGATGGGAAAAGACCACAAAGATCTATTGCCACATGTTGCCAGGATTCGGCAGGCAATCTTGATTTTACTGGTTCAGGAAAACTGCATTAATCATTTTGTGTAGTTTGACATGCAAGACAAGATTGTATGTATACTTCAGTGTCATCCATCCCTGATGGATAAAATATACAGATAGGTAAAAAAACAGACAAGAAGATACATATATAGAAACATACATACATATATGCATACATACCAACATACATGCATACAAAGATACTTTTGACAGAAACATACATCTCTCTCTCTCTCTCTATATATATATATATATATATGTATATAAATATATATATATATATTTATATATTATATATATATATATATATATATATATATATATCTACATACATACATACATAGATACATTATATTTTATTGAAACATACATACAAACATGCGTAAATTTTTTAATCTTATACTTATGACAAGACTTAGAGCGTTTTTCACTTTGGACAACCCTTACGACCACACAAATATTAAAGAAACAAACAGAGGGCGAAAATAACATGAAAAGAAAACAAGAGACAAACCAGCTCAGTTCTCTGTATTGAACACTATTGCATGTCCGAAAAACTGCGCCTCATTAAATCTCAGGGCCCGTTACCCAATCAAGATGGCACGGGATTTTTTACATACTGCGCCTCATTAAATCTCAGGGCCCGTTACCCAATCAAGATGGCACGGAATTTTTTACATACTGCGCCTCATTAAATCTCAGGGCCCGTTACCCAATCAAGATGGCACGGGATTTTTTACATACTGCGCCTCATTAAATCTCAGGACCCGTTACCCAATCAAGATGGCACGGAATTTTTTACATACTGCGCCTCATTAAATCTCAGGGCCCGTTACCCAATCAAGATGGCACGGAATTTTTTACATACTGCGCCTCATTAAATCTCAGGGCCCGTTACCCAATCAAGATGGCACGGTATTTTTTACATACTGCGCCTCATTAAATCTCAGGGCCCATTACCCAATCAAGATGGCACGGGATTTTTTACATACTTGAAAGATGAACCCGGAAGATGCTCGGCTTTGGAATTATCCCTGATGACCAGAAATGGGTTTCCTGCCAGGGACAATGCGATGAAGTGCCCTGTGCTTGGACGAGTGTTTTTGAACTCTCATGAGACCATCTGCGGTGTCCACTTGAGGTGGAGACAGGTCTAGATCTAAGTCTATATAGGCTGGGGTACGGCTCAGATACGCCATTGTTGGGAAACCCGGAGGCTCAGTGGTGTAAGTGTAGAGAACAGACTTCGCTACTTCTACGGTCATCCCAAACTATATCTACAGTCAAGGTTAGTGAAATAATTCCTTCTTGATGTTGTTCAACAGAAGTACAAACGCCGAGAATTTATTTAATATTGGCGTGTAATAGCATCTGTTGATATTTACTATACATTAACAATGCTCTTGTCCTTAGGTATAAAATCAATGAACATACACTGGCATGCGCGGATAGATAATGAAAAATTATTTATAAGATTTATAGACGATAAATAGTAATTTATTCAAATATGATATGTGTATTTTTCTTAATTGACCGTTTCTTGAAAAAATTGTCATCAGTTTTGAAAAAGATTCAGTGGTCTTTGAAACGGAGATAAATCTGGTTTTTTTTTGTTTTTTTGTTTTTTTTTGTTTTTCTTTTTTTAACTCTCATGGGCAGGCTATTGCTACAAAGAAACATAATCATTGAGTTTACTTCATCTAACATTTTGAAGAACAAATAGAAGAAGAAATTAATACGAAGCGAATCATGTTTTTCAAATTATATTACCTAGAAATAGTGGTGTCATTTCTCTTCAACAAACCTTAGTTACTGATCCTAAACAATAATTTCATTAATCAAATGCACAATAGTTCTAAGTGTGTCCAAAGAATCAACGACTTAGATTAGTCTTACTTGACTTACTGACTTAGGGCCTTCCGCGTCTCAGTCGTCCGACGGGGGCGCTTCGGCAGCTTTTCGGATTCTCGTCGACAGTTCTCTCCATTGCTGTCTGTTCTGGGCGATGCATCTTAGGTGTTCGAGGTCTTCCCTAGTTGTGAGTTGTAATGTGTTTTCTTGTAGTCTTGATAGGTCTTTGTTGAGGACGACTGGTAGTGTTGTTAAAGGGCGTCCCCGAAACTTTTTTCCGTGCGTGGCGAAATAGCTGTTCATTGATTTATTAGCAGGTATTTCAATATTTCTTCAAAGTATGTGCCCGAAAAGGCGCCACCTGTTCTCAAGTATATAAATAGAAAGAGGGTGTTCCTCGCACTTGTTGTAAAGACATGAATTTGTGATTTTAACGGGGTATTTGATGTTGAGAACTTTCCTCAGCTGTTTACGATGAAATGCATTTTATTTTTTCTTCTTCAGATTTTGTCAGTGCCCAGGTGCCGCAGTTGTAGACAAGTATTGATTTTACGAGCGACCTGTATAATTTCAGCTTGGTCTTTCTTTTAATTTTATCTCCTTTGATCCAGAAATTTAGAAGCTTTGTCAGTGCTGCATTGGATAGTCGTTTCCTCCTCTCGACGTCTTCTTCGTCGCCTATGAGAGTTCCAACTTTTTTTGTATTTTTATACTCTGTTCCAGCTCTTGACAACGTTGTAAACTCTGTCTTATCTACATTGACCAGTAGATTGTATTTATGTAAGGTGTTTTGTACTACTTCCGTATCGACGAATTTCAGACCAACAAAATCTACGTCGTCAGCGTATGCAATCTCTGTAGGTAGAGTCTTTTCCAGTTCATTGGTCGGTCGTGGCAAGATGGTTCTTACTTCTTTCAGGGCATTCTCTAAATATACTGAAAACAATACGGGACTAAGACTGTCTCCTTGCGGGGTGCCTATGTTGCTCACAAAAGGTCTTTCCTCTGTTGCACCACTGATCCTAATGTTAATGACTGTATCGCTTAAGAGAAAACGTATTATTCTCAGCTCGTCTTCTTCAACTATGCGTTCTATTATATCAAGCAAGATTTGTCTATCTATTGTGTCGAAGGCTGCTGACATGTCAATCCCTGTGATTTTGAACTCGACATCCTCTTTCTTAGCCTTGGCTGCCAGCCATTTATGCGTCCATGCGACGTCGGACGTGCTTCTTTCAGGCCGAAAGCCACTTTGGCTGTGAGATAGATATTCTTCAATGTGCGGTCTTATTCTGTGAAGAGTTATGATTGAAAGAGCCTTTCTGATGGTGTTAAGTGGAGTAATAGGCCTTACGTTTTTAGGTGGACCTTGGCTTGCCTGGTTTAGGTATTGCAATTAATTCTCCTAAGTTGATGTTGATTGTTTCGTGTTCCTCAAACACCCTGTTCAATATGTTTGCGATACTTTTATGTAGTAGTGGTGTTCCATATTTGAGGAGCTCTCCACTTATTTCGTCTCCTCCTGGAGCTCTGTTGTTTTTTAAGCTTTCTAAGCTTTTTCTCACTTCCTCCGATGTGAATGGTTTATTCAGTTTCCTAGGTATGCCTTGAAACGATGCTATACTTGCTAGGTCTTTGTTTTGAAATTTTTCTTTACAAAAGTCCGCTACTATTTCTAAAGTTTGGATAGGATTGATGGCGAGCTTTCCTGACGAGTCTTCCACTGAAGGATTTTCATAATGTTTTTGATTAAGCAGCTTGACTGCTTTGAACATAGCAATATCTGAGTTTGCCTCATTCATCTTCTGTACTTTTTTCTCCAGTTCTTCATTTCTTTGTTCAAGGATCGTTTTCCGAATCGTGTGTAGTACCCTATTTCTTTCCACCTCAAGTGGACACCGCAGATGGTCTCATGAGAGTTCAAAAACACTCGTCCAAACACAGGGCACTTCATCGCATTGTCCCTGGCAGGAAACCCATTTCTGGTCATCGGGGATAATTCCAAAGCCGAGCATCTTCCGGGTTCATCTTTCAAGTATGTAAAAAATCCCGTGCCATCTTGATTGGGTAACGGGCCCTGAGATTTAATGAGGCGCAGTATATAAAAAAAACCGTGCCATCTTGATTGCGAAACGGGCCCTGAGATTTAATGAGGCGCAGTATGTAAAAAATCCCGTGCCATCTTGATTGCGAAACGGGCCCTGAGATTTAATGAGGCGCAGTATGTAAAAAATCCCGTGCCATCTTGATTGGGTAACGGGCCCTGAGATTTAATAAGGCGCATTATGTAAAAAATCCCGTGCCATTTTGATTGGATAACGGGCACTGAGATTTAATGAGGCGCAGTATGTAAAAAATCCCGTGCCATCTTTATTGGGTAACGGGCCCTGAGATTTAATGAGGCGCAGTATGTAAAAAATCCCGTGCCATCTTGATTGGGTAACGGGCCCTGAGATTTAATTAGGCGCAGTTTTTCGGACATGCAATAGTGTTCAATAGAGAGAACTGACCTGGTTTGTCTCTTGTTTTTTTTCATGTTATTTTCACCCTCTGTTTGTTTCTTTAATATTTGTGTGGTCGTAGGGGTTGTCCAAAGTGAAAGACGCCCTAAGTCTTGTCATAAGTATAAGATTCAAAAATTTACGCATGTTTGTATGTATGTTTCAATAAGATATAATGTATATATGTATGTATGTATATATATAATATATATATATATATATTTTTATATACATATACATATATATATATATATATATATATAGATGTATGTTTCTGTCAAAAGTATCTTTGTATGCATGTATGTTGGTATGTATGCATATATGTATGTATGTTTCTATGTTTCTATCAAAAGTATGTATGCATGTATGTATGTATGTATGTATGTATGTATGTATGTATGTATGTATGTATATATGTATGTATGCATATTTGTATGTGAATGAGTAATTCTTTTTATCCATTTCTCTCTCTTTCTAAATATCTATCTATCTTTCTATCTATGTATCTATCTATCTATATATCTATATATATATATATATATATATATATATATATATATATATATATATATATATATATATATATGTGTGTATCTTCTTGTCTGTTTTTTTACCTATCTGTATATTTTATCCATCAGGGATGGATGACACTGAAATATACATACAATCTTGTCTTGCATGTCAAACTACGCAAAATGGTAAATGCAGTTTTCCTCAACCAATAAAATCAAGATTGCCTGCCGAATCCCGGCAACATGTGGCAATAGATCTTTGTGGTCTTTTCCCATGTGGCGGAACACTTTTGGTGCTCATTGATTATTATTCGCGATGGCCTGAGATGGCAATTCTGCACTCTACAACAACATCTGCTATCATTCACACATTGAAAGTGATACTTTCCAGACATGGTTATCCAGTAACCAACTAGTGACAATGGACCTAAGTTTACTTCCAAGGAATTTCAGCAGCATTCGCTTGAAATCAATGTGAAACAGTGGAAAGATTTAATAGAATGTGTTGAAAGTGTGCAGAACAGCCAAAACTGAAGGTAAAGATTGGAAGAAAGAAAATCAAAAGTTTTTGCTTCAATACAAGTCAACAAATCAACAAACTACTGCGACTAGCCCTGCAGAACTGTGACTAGGCTGTTGAGGACAAAAATGTTAAATTCTGGGCATGATGTAAACAGACATACACTGGACAGACAAGAAAGAATTACAGACAAGAGAGACAAAATTATTTCAAAGTGCTCTGCTGACAGACATAACAATGCTACACCAACTAAAATTGCAGAGGTACATAACGTATTGCTAAAACAAGGGAAGACAAACAAATTGTCATAACCTTTTGAACCATTCATTTTACAAAGTGATTGAGAAAAAGAGTAGCAGTGTGGTCTTGCAAAGTAATTATAGTGTCACAAAACAAAAAAATGTAACTCTTGTGAAGAAGTAGAATGACAGTAGACAGCCAGTAAGTGAGTGGACAAGTAAAACTGTTGTAAGAACGAAAGGGATCGGTGACTGTGACAGTGAGAATGAGTGGACAAATAAAACTGTTGTAAGAACGAAAGGGATCGGTGGCTGTGACAGTGAGAATGAGTGGACAAGTAAAACTGTTGTAAGAACGAAAGGGATCGGTGACTGTGACAGTGAGAATGAGTGGACAAGTAAAACTGTTGTAAGAACGAAAGGGATCGGTGACTGTGACAGTGAGAATGAAGTAATAAGTAAATGATTGGACAAAGTAAAACTGTTGTAAGAACGAAAGGGATCGGTGACTGTGACAGTGAATGCCGAGTGGACAAGTAAAACTGTTGAAAGAACGAAAGGGATCCGTGACTGTGACAGTGAGAATGAGTGGACAAGTAAATGAGTGGACAAGTAAACTGTTGTAAGAACGAAAGAGATCGGTGACTGTGACAGTGAGAATGAGTGGACAAGTAAATGAGTGGACAAGTAAAACTGTTGTAAGAAGGAAACGGATCGGTGACTGTCACAGTAAGAATGAGTGGAGAAGTAAAACTGTTGTAAGAACGAAAGGCATCGGTGACTGTGACAGTGAGAATGCAGTCGGACAAGTAAAACTGTTGTAAGAACGAAAGGGATCGGTGACTGTGACAGTGAGAATGAGTGGACAAGTAAAACTTTTGTAAGAACGAAAGGGATCAGTGACTGTGACAGTGAGAATAAGTGGACAAGTAAATGATTGGACAAGTAAACTTTGTAAGAACGAAAGGGATCGGTGGCTGTGACAGTGAGAATGAGTGACAAGCAATGAGTGGACAAGTAAAACTGTTGTAAGAACGAAAGGGATCGGTGACTGTGACAGTGAGAATGAGTGGACAAGTAAAACTGTTGTAAGAACGAAAGGGATCGGTGACTGTGACAGTGAGAATGAGTGGACAAATAAAACTGTTGTAAGAACGAAAGGGATCGGTGGCTGTGACAGTGAGAATGAGTGGACAAGTAAAACTGTTGAGAGAGAGAACGAAAGTGATTGGTGACTGTGACAGTGACAATGATTGGACAAGTAAAACTGTTGAAAGAACGAAAGGGATCGGTGACTGTGACAGTGAGAATGATTGGACAAGTAAAACTGTTGAAAGAACGAAAGGGATCGGTGACTGTGACAGTGAGAATGATTGGACAAGTAAGG